>BQNB010017846.1:0-69248 GCA_026074375.1 Tanacetum coccineum
TTCTACCGAATATTCAGATTCAGATGTGCGAATCAGATTCAGATTCAGAGCCTCTTAATAAACAAACAGCCCCTTAGTGCTAGTAACCTTTTAACCTTTTGGCGTTTGGTTATTACTAATATATGTGCTTTTTATAAGAAAAACTCTTCATAGGTTAACTAACTTTTAAGATTGAGTATTAAACCAATATAACTCGACTTTACAAAGGCTTTTAAGGGGTAATCTATAATTTCAAGGCCAACTAAGTTGCATTCTATTGGATTTTCCGTCATATATTGCATGCACACATAATTTTAAAAGTATGTTACAATGATCGTATTTTCATGCCTTAAAAAACTTACTTTATTATAACATTATTACTCTAGAAGCTAAAACAAATTGTAACTCGATGGTTGTTATTCAAGAGAGACGATCTTAAATTTTAATTTAGATTTTGATAACGTATAGTACGAACATCAAGCTTACTAGGCATAGTTCATAATATGCGCATATAGGCCCAGACCCAATACAACGAATAGCCGGATTACTAAGCCTGACAAAGGGTCAGACTCCGGATATTCTAAAGACGCACGTGAGTATCTTTAAAAGCCGCACCATGGCACCTTCGTGGACATGCAATGACCGCGAAAGATCACTTGCGTCCGCGGAGACGATTACACGTGGACCCTTGCCCGACAAGGGACCCACTTCGGCCACCAACAGTTACAAGCGAAATACTAGGGGACCCTAGTATTGGGCTTGCCTATAAATAGGGGTCATGTCACACCTCAAAATGTACATTCTGTCTAATCATTAATACACACATACTCTGACATTCTCTGACAAACATGTGTACTTACTCTCACGCCGGAGCTTAATCGCGGGGTCCGCCCTGCAGTAAGGCTAACGGTCTATTCTCATTTGTGCAGATTATCTCTCCACTACTTGGATTAGTGCAAGACCTACGTCACAGCCCATCCATTGGCCCAGCCCAATAGATGATCTAAACCCATATTCACCCCCATACACAGTTTTTGTACTAACAGGTTTTAAATGTGAAGTTTATTTTAATGCCCTCGATTCCGTAGACCCAATTATCAATAACAACATTGTCCTCTAACATTTTTAGGATCTAAAAATCTCATACATGAATAATGTAAGTACTTTTTTTTTTTTGAACCCCCTAGGGCTCCGCGAGAACTACATCCGCTGTAGATCTCGAAGAGTTCTGCGAAAAGCACTATGAGAAACTACTACCAATCATGGCGGATAAGTATGATAAGGAGAAGAGAAAGAAAGAAAAGCTGGAGGAAGTAAAAGCAAGGCTTGACTTTGGCGACGCCCGGAAGAAGAGCACTAGGGCACAAGAATCGGCGTATTCTGAGTCTAGGACAATATCACCAAGAAGACAGAGACGCTCACGTAGCCCGCGCCACAATCCTAGCGTCTTCACTAGGTTGAGGCGCGAAAGGTTAAGATCACCACGGCATGAATACAAGAAAGATGGAAAGAAGGGAGAGCACCATGATTCAAAGAGACACGGAAATCAGGGACGGAGTACTTCCGTGCATTCCCGATAGCCGTAGGAAAGCTCAAGGTATAACGGAAAATTACTGCGAAAGTGAAGATAGTTAAGGCGAGCATTTGAAGTCTGAATACGAAAGGAAAAAATTTCCCAGTATTACAAAGATATGATCTCTCCCAACCTTGGGTATGTGCCGAGACTGATCCGTTCACGTCTCTAATAATCCGTACACTATGATTCGACTTACCCACAAACAAAGACGAAGCCAATCATGTGAAAACATATAACGGAAGCGAAGATCCTGAAGATCACTTGAAAATCTTCCAGGCAGCTGCAAAAACGGAGAGGTGGGCCATGCCAACATGGTGTCACATGTTATCACACTCACCTGAACTCACACGGAAAACTGCTCGAGTATGTGTTTGAAATCTTCCCCCATAATCAATAGACAGTTACAATGATCTAAGAGAAGCATTCCTGAAAAACTACCTCCAACAGAAAAAGTGCATCAGAGACCCCATAGTGCTCCACAACATCAAAAAAGAGACGGAGAATCCACAGAAGACTTCATACAAAGGTATAAGTCGGAAAGTGGAAATGTTAAAGGAGCACGAGTGCATGAGAATCTCCCGGATTCGTCACAAATCAACAAATCCTAGAGCTCATCAAAAGATTTCACACGAGAAAATTCCAAAAACAGTAGACCGAATGATGCAGTATTGCACGTCTTTTCTTCCAAGCAAAGAGGGCGGCCTCAAATCAAGAAAGGAAAAAAGCTCCTCAGGCCTGGAGGCACCCGGAAGGGAATCATAGGCAGAATTTCAAAAAAGGAGGGGGCTTCCGCAGCCAACATAAGACGGAGAAAAGACCCAAACATGTTCACTATTCTTCGCACGAAAACTAAACTCCAAGGAAATTCTGGCCTTTCAAAAAGGAAAATTTAAGACCCCACCTCCTCCAATTGGCAACCCCAGTTGAAAAGCGAAACCGCAAACAAGTTTGCGAGTTTCACGGAGAATTAGGGGCACAATACAGATGAATCAACCATATGAGGATACAAATTGAGGACAAGCTCAAAGCCGAGGAAACTGTCACACCATAATTCGGAGCTGTAAGCAAAATAGCGGAAAAGAACTTCGCAAAAGAAAGTGAAACCTCCCGAAAAAGAGAAACCTCAGCAATCTTTAAAATGATTCACACTGGCAAAAAGCATTAAGACAGTGATAACGGTCAAAAGGTTTCTCACCCACCTCGAAATTATCATTCCCGTCCTCGGGAAACGATGATGGAGCAGAAGGGCCCTAATAATAGAGCATAGGTAGGAGGGCACCAAGTGCACCAAGTGAATTGACAGGAGGTATCATCATTTGAAATACCATACGAGCACTGCTTTTAATCGACTCCGATTCCGTAAATAAGAAACCAAATGGTCCCGGCCACAACTTCGCTAGTAGGGTTCATCAGCGTGAAATAAAATTGTGCTCATTAGGCAAATAAACACTTTTTTGGTGAAGGTCGGGGATGACGAACATTCAACATCAGCATGGATGGACTTCATGGTGGTAAGATCAACGTCTCCGTTTAATGGAATCATTGGAAGACCAGGGTTGCGGAAAATGAAAGCAGTCCCATCAACAACGCACGGAATGATAAAGTTCCCGGTTATGGGAGGAACACTTAACGCTAAAAAGTAGTAAAATCATTCCCGTTGAATGCGCAATGATCTCCGGACCAGAAGACCAATCCTTTCCGGTGAACAAAGTAAAAGAGGAAAGGATTAAAGTGGCAATCAATCCGGAGCATCCGGAACAGACAGTAATGATCGGTTCTGACCTCACGGAAAAAACCAGAAGTAAGCTGTGCAACTTACTTCAACGCAACCATAGATAAATTCGCTTGGTCCCCGAACGGAGTATGGACTAGCGTTCCAAGGCAGATAGCGGAACATAAGTTAAATGTACGAAAGGTTGCCAGCCGGTTAGGCAAAAGAAAAGAGGCCAAGCCGCAGAAAGGAATGTAGCAATAAACGACGAGGTTAGTAAGCTTGTGAAGGCGGGATAATGAGAGAAGTTCATTATCACGATTGGCTCTCCAACCCGGTTATTTGTAAAGAAGGAGCGGACAACCAGTTGGAGAATGTGCGTTGATTTTAAAGACCTTAATAAGGCATGTCCCAAGGACGGCTACCCCCTGCCGAAAATAGACTGGAAGGTCGAATCTTTGTGTGGATTCCCCTTCAAATGCTTCCTGGACGCATACAAGGGGTATCACCAAATACAAATGGCAGAGGAAGATGAGGAAAGACCGCGTTCATTACAAACCAAGGTATTTTTTGCTAGCTGCAAAAATGCCTTTTCTGTCTAAGAACGCCGGTTCAAACTTAATATCAGCGGCTATTATAGACAAAACATTCCACGGACAGATCGGTAGAAACCTCGAGGTATACGTAGATGATTTGGTCATAAAAAGCCACACAGAGGATGAGATTGTCCGCGACATTGAAGAAACATTTAAGACACTCAAACAATCAACATGAAACTGAACCCAAAAAAGTGCACCTTTGGAGTTGAGGAAGGAATGTTCTTAGGATACCAGGTCAATACTAAAGGCATTAGGATTTTTTGCCCGCAACAAAGGTAGACGCAGATTTAAGCCGAATCAGTCACCAAAATGCTTGAAAGACGTGCAGAAGTTAAATGGAAAATTGGCGAGGCTTAAACAGGTTCTTAGCAAAGTCACGAGAAAATCATTAACCATTTTCAAAACTTGAAAAATGCACAAAAAGAGTGACTACTTTTGTCTGGACCAAGGAGCGGAAACTGCATTTCAAACAATGAAGGAACATATAGCAAAGTTGCCTATGCTCACCGCTCCAGAAGAACAAGAGGAACTCATTGTCTACCTGGCAGCATCAAAGGAGGCGGTGAGCGCCGTACTAATGACAGAAAGGGAAGCCAGGCAGATGCCAATCTACTTTGTAAGCCGGGTGCTACGAGGCCCGGAAATAAACTACACCGCCATGGAAAAATTAATACTGGCATTAGTACATGCAAGCAAAAGGCTAAGAAGATACTTCCAAGCTCACCCCTAATCACAGTAATAACATATCAACCCATCAAAAACATACTGTCAAACCCTGAAGTCGCTGGTCGGATGCAAAAGTGGAGGCATACAATTAGGAGAGTTTGGTATACATTATAGGCCAAGAGTATCTGTGAAAGGGCAAGTATAAGCGTTTTTATTATAACAAGGAGCCAGAGGATGAAGGACAGGACAACTCCGCAAAAGAAGAAGAGCCGCTCCCGGCACGGTGTACCTTGTTTACGGACGGATCATCTTGCGTAGACGAATGCGGAGCAAGAGTGATACTCACGGATCCAGAGGGAATGGGCGTTCACAATCACCTCTTTGAGATTTCAGTTGAAACAACTAACAAGCGAGTCAGAATACGAAAGCATTGATACGGATTGCGAATAGCAGAAATAAATGGTGTCAAAAACCTCGAAGTAAATGTAGACTCAAAACTAGTAGCAAACAGTAAATGGGACTTACATTGCAAAAGAAGCAGATATGATCAAATACTTGGAAAAAGTAAGAACAATGACAAGCACTTTCCGTGCGTTCTCAATAAAGCAAGTCCCAAGAAGCAAGAACAAAAAGGCAGATGCACTAAGCAAAATGGCGTCCACCAGTTTTGCACATCTCAGCAAACAGGTGTTGGTGGAGGATGTGTAAAGGAAAAATCCGTAGAACGAAAGAAGTGCTCGCGCGTGGTAAAGAAGAAGGGGATACCTGATGACCCCAATTTCATGGAATACCACACGGATGAAACTTCGCCAGCAGAAAGGAAAAAGGCACAGGGTCTATAAAGTGCGTAAATCACGCAACATTTCGCCATCATCAACGAATACTATGACTAAAAATAAATCCTTTCAGGCCCATGGCTTCGATGTTAGGACCTTCACAAGCGAAACTACTACTTCTTGCGTAAATACACGAAGCTCGTTTTAGCATGCATGCAGGTACACGATCCTCGTGGTGGCCAAAAAGCTTTTGTGAGACCGGATGATTAACGGTCGATCAATAGCACAAAGAACGCAAGGGTGCTTATAAAAGCATGTCAAGAATGCCAAGTACACAAACCAGTCCCAAGAAATCCGCAGGAAAAGTTAAATCCGATCACATCTCCGTGGCCATTTTACAAATGGGGTATTGACATAGCTGGGCCTTTCCCGAAAGGACCCGGCAAAGTTAAATTTCTAATAGTGGCTATGGAAACATTACAAATTGATAGAAGCAAAACCAGAAGCACGTATCACTGGAAACCAGGTCAAAAAATACTTAAGGGAAAACATAGAATGCAGATTTTGGTCTTCCAAGAGAAATCATATCTGATAATGGGAAACAGATATCGAGATAACCACTTCAAGAATTGGTGGAAAATTAAATGCATTCAACAACATTTTTGCTTCCATAAAGCATCCTCAGACGAACTGACTGTTGAAAGTGGCAAACTGTGTTCTAGGGAAGGAATAAAAGCAAGCTAGGGCAGTGAAAACAAGAACTGGTTGGAAAATCTCTCATGTACTTTGGACACACCGAGAACCGTACCATTAACAAAATATAAGTAATAGGGGAATACTGACCGTTCTCATTAACTTACACGGAACAAGAAGCTTTCCATCCCAGCGGAAATTGGGAATGCCCAGTTCAGGACACAGAATTAAACGTTAACGAAAATGATGAAGCAATTAAAATCAACTAAGATCTGATAGAAGAAAAGGCGAGAGCAAGCACAATAAGAAAAAAAAAAGCAAGATGCGATGGAAAAATACTAAAACTACAACACCAAAGTTAAATACAAGCTGTCAAGCTAGAGACATAGTGAATCGAATCAACAGGCAGAGCCGTTGTATAAGACAGCAGGAAAGTAGGGCTAAGTGGGAAGGCCCATACGAAGTCACGGAAAGCACTTGGGAAGGGATCGTCACAGTTTGGAAAGACCGAGAAGGAAGAGAACTCCCGAGAACCTGGAACGTTTTGCAATCTCAAGAAGTGTTATATACACAAAAATGTAACAAGTCTAACCAACGGACCCCGTGATGGGAAGAGCCATTTTTAATCTTTATTTCCGTGTAGTTATTTTTAAATATCGGTAATGTGATTTTAATGTTTAAAAAAATAAAAAGTAAAGATTAGCTACCTTCACAAAGTTATGTTTGAAAAAATTTCTATCTTAATACTTGCAAAGTCATTTATTTGTGATTAAGTAAGCCGCGCGACAAAAAACGTGAACATGTCTCCATTTATGTTATTCCGTATGAACAAAAAGGATGAGCAAACCTCATAATTAGCTCAATAGTACGTAATAGGTATTTCAAAACCCGGTACCGGAGAATAACCCCAAAAATATCCAAACAAAATAACTAATCCTACTAAAGGAAACACACATGATATAAAAGATATCAGATACATTTATATATACAAGATATTTCAAAAAGTGTTGTAAAATTTATTACATACAAAATACCGCAACAAAAAGGCCACATACGAACACGATATGGAAAACACCATAACAAACCGAACTATAAGTAGCCACAGTATTTTAATTACAAGAGAAACCGTAAGGTCACATGCGACCGCGGAGGAAAAACAAATATACTCATAAAACAGCATCCCTAACTTCATCACCCAATTGGGAAAACGTAAAGCCACCTCTGGCTGAAGCATCGATATTTCCTTCACTTTCCGACCCTAGGGTAGCGTTCTCCGGAACCACATCTGCTGAATCAGGATTATCGTAATCTTCTACGGAAACAGAAGGATCAGTATGAGGAACAATGACCACAGTAGATAACACATTGGTAGCGGGAACCTTAACAGCGTTCAATCAAGCCCAACGGATAAAGATCACGATGGAACAAATACTCTTTCAAAAGGGGAGACGTTCAATAAGATTTCTTTCCATTTCCTTCCCTCGTACCACGAGGCAAATATCCAAAAGCAAAGCGGACAAGGCTTGGACTCCCAATGAGCGCTCCTATTATGCAGTATAGATGGACGGAACTATTAGCTGACTCACATCGGGTTTGAAGAATCAGTATACCTAAGGTCTCAGCCACGGCGTCGTCCAAACGGAGAAGATCCATAATATCCCAATGCTCTCATAGGCATCCTTCTTGTTGGAATAAGCTCATGAAGAATCAGAAAGTTAAGGTCGCTGGAGATCACGGATTGCCGAATTAAAATCATCTTACCCGCAGATGGAATATACGCTTCAAGATCCAAGTCAAACACTTCCAGCTTGCCATCTCAATCCCCTAGCACAAGGCCCGTCCTGCATCCTTACTCTATACGACGGCCAAAAGCATGTCCAAGACCTCCATGTACTCATATTGAATTAAGACACCTAACACCACAAGAAGCTATCATCCCCATGAGTTAGAAACCATATTCGCTCCCGCAACGACGTGAGAGGTGCGGATGTAAAACTCTCCTTGAAAGCGCATACAACATCGGGCGTGAAATCAACATCAATCTCGGCTAACCTAGTCCCCAGAGGGGGTCCCATAAGATTATGCTAGAAATTCCTCTAACGTTTCAATGCTTCCCCTTCATACATCTCCATGCTTCTCACGGAGATCCGTGGAAGAAATCTCCAGCTCGTGCACCTAAGAAATACATGTATGTATACACGAGGAGAGGAAAACACAAAATTATGAGGAAAATAGTTAAGGACGGAAAACTATACCTGATTAACAAGACTTTGGTTTCTAAGAACTATCAAGAAGAAGAAGACCTCCTAAGTCAGAAAGCTCATGATCCTCTTCAGCAATATAGATTCAAGTTCCCGTCACTTTTAACTTTAAATAATATACATTCCTTGCTCAAAATGACGTTTAGGTCCTTGTCGAAGCAACTTCTCAGCATCGAAGTGAGTATCTCGGTGGCCTCAAAGACCAGAAACCTGAGCACCAGAGTTGGGCTACACTTTCCGCAGACTCCTCCTTTGCCATAAGCAATTGAGACTTTCAGTCTTTCAATCTCCTTGTCTTTTGCCTCCAACAAAATATCTTATCTTCCGCTCCGCAAAAGATCATCCATTTTCCTCTTCTTAAAATAGTTATACTAAACCGCGCGCATCCCTCACCTCAGAGCTCAAACTCCAATTGCGTCGGCTGATACATTGAACACGTGGTAAAATAATTGCTCATAAGCTCCCATTCCGCGGACAGTCTTAATAAGGCAGAAGGAGTGAAGTGGATCAAACATAAGCACACAAACGCCCATCATTCAGCTCAAAACCCTTGGTCACCGTCCACTCAGGAACATAGATTTCCTCCGAGCCAGCACCTATAGCCTCTTCCGCACGAATGCTCCCGGCATCAAAGCCACTACCTGACCTCCCTGTAAAAAGACTAAATACGACCGTCCATCGTCCCTATAGCTTGAAGAACACAAAATGTACGGGTGTCGGCGCACTCATATCTTTGGCTAACATCAGCATGAATATGCACCTGTGGTACGCAACCAATACAACAGTGGATAGCCTAAGTCATAACCGAGCAGCAACCTGACAAAGAGAATCAACTTCAGGATCCGCAGATTTAGCGCCCGAGTGATGAGAAGAATCAGAGAGGACTACGAACCTTGCGGAGGGACCTATAGTTCGCAAGGATGGGCCAGTCACGAAGTCAGTACGGTCTCCGCCCTCCTCCAAAGGTGAAGCTGTCACGGATGAAGTAAATAAAGGGTAAAGTAAGGAAGAGCTGGAACACCCTTTTCTACCGGTAATTCGAGAATCTGGAGCAACCTTTAAGAACACTATGAGACTTCCCTCCAGTAGCGGAACCACCAAGATTCCCATAATTAGCTCTTAATCTTTGGGTGGAATGGGAAGCGGACAAACATTCTAAAACATTCTATTCACTTTCCACGGTTGCTCTCTACTTTCTTCGTGACGCATTTGGGCCTAGGAATTTCAGTACCAACAGGCTCAGTAACAGGCACAGAGGGCTTAACATCATCCTGACCACCAACCGGATTCAAACCCTTAGCAAGGAGCTAGACAATTACAAAGAAATTAAATGAGGGTGTTGAAGCCAACTATCCCAGTTTAACGTAAATCTACCTCGCTAACAATTAGATAACGAGTTAAATTCAACTAGGGATACATGCATAAATAAATAGAATCCATTACTTTTCTGATTTTCTAATTCATCATAAATTAACAAAATGGGCCATTGTTATCTTTCTGGTTATCATATATGATTAAAATATAATGTTTCTCGTTTCCCAAAATCTTTTATGAAAGTTAAGAACCACACAAAAATTAATAAAACATATCTAGCGAATGCATAACTAACAAAGGTTTATAATTTATGCACCTTGTGAAGTAATATGTGATATATCTGAAACTCGAATGAATGTGTTATCATTAGTTTCCGATCTCCTTTATCCATAATGTTTTCGTGTTGATAACGTGTTGTAAAACAACGGCCTAATAGCAATACATATAATTAAGAGTAAACTGCAAAAATCATTCCTGTGGTTTGTACTTTTTGGCACTAATCATCCCTAACCGATACTATTGGCAATAATCATCCCTGAGCGCTGAAATGTTCGGCAAAAATCATCCCTCACCACGAATTATGAAGGGTAATTATGTTATTTAAAACACACAGGGATGATTTTTGCCAAAATATGTTTAAACAAATGGATGATTTTTGCAGTTTTACAAAAAAAACTAATATTCACAATTATAATTATTTTTTACTTTTTTTTAATTAAATCATCACTTCATTATAATAATAGAATTTACAACAAATTAGAGGGGAGCGGAGATACTATCTGGGCCTTCACTCTTTTACGTCAAAGGCGATATTATTATTATTATTATTATTATATTTATTTAATTCTATTATATTTAATTGTAATTTACTTATTATTACTATTTATTTAATTCTATTATATGCAAAAGAAAGTAGAGAGAATCGAGACCAATATATTTCATTGAGATTGATATTACAAACTACAAAGATTAGCCTCAATTTATAGGCATCTCATATGCTAAACATTTAATAGAATCATAATAGAGAGGAACTTAAAAGATGTAACATGAACGGGTTAACGAATGTGGATAGCCACATTAATAATTATTCATAACAATATAAACCATTCTATTGAGTTTTTGGTGGTATTAGGCTATTTGCTTCACATAAAGTGGTGGTCCAAAATTATTGGATAAGTTACCAATCGAGTGCAACGTAGATATAGCTAGAAAATGAAATCCATTAATAAACTCTCTACTTTTTATACAACTTGTGGCTATATGATACATAGCTTATAACATAGCTAAACAATCTTGAAATAGTGGAACATGACAGGTAAATGCGCTTAAAGGTTCAAAAAAAAAAAAAACGCTTAAAGGTTATTTTGCTGCAAACAAGTATCTTCTAAAGCATATACTGCTAATATATACTTTTAGGATCCGTCCATCATGTTCAAATGCGCTTAAAAAGTAAAAACTATTCTGCTAATTTCTGCTATAAACAACAAATATATCTGATGACGTATAGTATGAGCACCCAGTTTACTGGGCTTAGTTCATAATATACGCATATGGGCTCAGACCCAATACAACAAATAACCGGACTGCTAAGCCTGACAAGGGTCACGCTCCGGATATTTCAAAAAACGCACGTGAGTATCTTCAAAGACGCACTCGTTGCACCTTCGCGGACAAACACTGACCGCGGAAGAATACTCGCGTCCGCAGACACGATTACACGTGGACCTTTGCCCGACAAGGGACCCACTCCGGCTACTAACAGTCGCAAGCGAAATACTAGGAAACCCTAGTATTAGGCTTGCCTATAAATAGGGGTCATTTCACACCCCAAAAAGGTACATTCTGTCTGACAATTAATACACATACATACCCTGACATTCTCTGATTCTCTGACAAACATGTATACTTACTCTCACGCCGGAGCTTAATCGTGGGGTCCGCCCCGCGGTAAGGCTAACGGTTTACTCTCATTTGTGCAGATTACCATCTCATTACTTGGATTAGTACAAGATCAACATCATATTCTATCTCCTCACCCCCTACACGGTTTTTGTACTAACAATTTTGGCACATCCGTTGAACCCGTATAACTGCGTGTCTGAAAATTACTCACCATGAGCAATCACCCGAAAAAACCCAACCTACCCTAAACCATCCCAAGTCAATTCGGAATACGACAGGGAAGAACAAGCAAATCCTCTAGGACTCTGTGAGAACTACATCCGCTGTAGATCTCGAAGAGTTCTGCGAAAAGCAGTAATGAGAAACACGTACCAATGGCAAAATAAATATGAGATGAGAAGAGGAAGAAAGTAAAAAAGTTGGAGGAAGTAAAAGCGAGGCTTGACTTTGGCGATGCCCGGAAGAAGAGCACTAGGGCGCAGGAATCAGCGTATTCTGAGTCCAGGACAATATCGCCAAGAAGACAGAGACGCTCTCGCAGCCCGCGCCACAATCCTAGTGTCTTCACTAGGTTGAGGCGTGAAAGGTCAAGATCGCCACGACACGAATACAAGAGCAAGGAAAGAAGAGAAAGCACCGTGTTCAAGAGGCTTGGAAGTAGAGGATGGAGTACATCAGCACACTCCGATAGCCGTCAGGAAAGCTCAAGATATACGGAAAATCACTTTGAAAGCGAAGATAGTGAAGGTGGGCACTGGAAGTCTAAATTACGAAGAAAAAAGTCCAGTGTCGAAGATGATGATCTCTCCCAACCTTGGGTATGTGCTGAGACTGATCCGTTCACGTCTCGAATCCGTCACTTCGACTTCCCAAAAACGCGAATGCCAAGTCATGTGAAAACATACAACGGAAGCGAAGATCCTGAAGATCACTTGAAAATCTTCCAGGCAGCAGCAAAAACGGAGAGGTGGGCCATGCCAACATGGTGTCACATGCTTAATTCCACACTCATCGGAAACGCTCGGGTGTGGTTTGACGAGCTTCCCCAGAATCAATAGATAGTTACAACGATCTAAGAGAAGCATTCCTGAAAAACTACCTCCAACAGAAAAAGTGCATCAGAGACCCCATAGTGCTCCACAACATCAAACAAAGAGACGAAGAGTCCATAGAAGACTTCATACAAAGGTATAAGTTGGAAAGTAGAAATGTTAAAGGAGCACCGGAGTGCATGAGAATCTCCGGATTCGTGCACGGAATCACAAATCCTGAACTTATCAAAAGATTTCCCGAGAAAATTCCAAAAACAGTAGACGAAATGATGCAGGTGGCCACGTCTTTTCTTCAAGGGCAAGAGGCGGCCTCAAATCAAGAAAGGAAAAAAGTCCCTCAGGACTGGAGACACCAGGAAGGGGGTCATAGGCAAAATTTCAACAAAGAGGGAGGCTTTCACAGCCAACATAAGACAGAGAAAAGACCAGATAGGTTCACTCTTCTAACGAAAACCCCACCTCCGATGACAACCCCGGTTGAAAAGCGAAACGCAAACAAGTTTTGCGAGTTTCACGAAGAAGTGGGGCATAATACAGATGAATGCAACCATCTAAGGAAACAAATTGAAGATATGCTCAAAGCCGGGAAACTGTCGCACATAATCCGGGAGCTGAAGCAAAGCAGCGGAAAAGAACAGCCGAAAAAGAAAGGTGAAACCTCCGGAAAAGAGAAACCTCAGGCAATTTTAATGATTCAGTCACGACAAAAGGCAGTAAGGCAGAAGATAACTCAAAGTTTCTCACCCGACCTCGAAATATCATTCCCATCCCTGGGGAACGATGAAGGAATGGAAGGCCCCCTAATAATAGAAGCAGAGATTGGAGGTCACCAAGTGCACCGCATGTGTATTGACGGAGGGTCATCATTTGAGATACTCTATGGCACTGTCTTAATCGACTTCGACCGGCAATAGAAATCAAATGGTCCCGGCCGCAACTTCGCTAGTAGGATTCAGCGGTGAAATAAAATGGCCATTGGGACAGATAACACTCTTGGTAAAAATCAGAGATGATGAACACTCAACTCAGTCATTTGATGGATTTCATGGTGGTAGACCGACGTCTCCACATAACGGAATCAATGAAGGCGTCGGGTTTACAGATCAAACAGTACCGTCAATAGCACACGAAATGATAAAATTTCCAGTCATAGGAGGAATACTCATGCTAAAGGGAAGTAAAATTATCCCAGTTGAATGTGCAATGGTCTCCGGACCAGAGGAGCAACCCATCTTAGTTAACAAAGTAAAGGAAGAAAGGATAAAAGTGGCAATCAATCCGGAACACCCGGAGCAGACAGTAATGATCGGTTCTGACCTTACGGAAAAACCATAAGTAAGTTGTGCAACCTACTTTAGAGAAGTTTGGACATATTCGCTTGGACTCCAACGGATATGACGGGCGTTCCAAGGCAGATAGCGAAACATAGGCTAAATGTACGGGAAGGTTGTCAGCTGGTTAGGCAAAAGAAAAGAGGCCAAGCCGCAGAAAGGAACGTAGCAATCAACGATATGGTTAGTAAGCTTGTGACAGCCAGGATCATGAGGGAGGTTCATTATTACGATTGGCTCTACAACCCGGTGATGGTAAAGAAGAGTGACAGTAGTTGGAGAATGTGTGTTGATTTTAAAGACCTCAACAAAGCATGCCCGAAGGACGGTTACCCTCTGCCAGAAATAGATTGGAAGGTCGAAATCCTTTTGCGGATGTCCCCTTCCAATGCTTTTAGATGCTATAAGGGGTATCACCAAATACAAATGGCAGAGGAAGATGAGGAAAAGACCGCGTTCATTACAAATCAAGGCATTTTTTGCTACACAAAAATGCCTTTCGGTCTAAGGAACGCCGGTGCAACTTATCAGCGGCTAGTGGACAAGGCATTCCACGGACAAATCGGTAGAAACCTTGAGGTATATGTGGATGATTTGGTCATAAAAGCCGCAACGAATGGAAGAAGTTGCCGTGTACATAGAAGAAACAATTAAGAACTAGAAAAAATCAACATGAAACAAGAACCCAAAAAGTGTCACCTATGAGTTGAAGAAGGAATGTTCTTAGGATACCAGGTCAATACTAAAGGCATTAAGATATGCCCAGACAAGGTAGACGCCGTATTAAGCCTTCAATCACCAAAATGCTTGAAAGACGTGCAGAAGTTAAATGGAAAATTGGCAAGCTTAAACAGGTTCTTAGCAAAGTCAGCGGAGAAATCATTACCATTCTTCAAAACTTTAAAAAAATGCACAAAGAAGAGTGACTTTCTATGGACGGAGGAAGCGGAAGCTGCATTCAGACAAATGAAGGAACATATAGCAAAGTTACCTATGCTCACCGCTCCAGAAGAACAAGAGGAACTTATCGTCTACCTTGCAGCATCCAAGGAGGCGGTTAGCGCCATACTAATAACGAAAAGAGAAGCTAGGCAGATGCCAATCTACTTTGTTAGCCGGGCGCTAAGGGGCCCGGAAGTAAACTACACCGCCATGGAAAAATTAGTGCTAGCATTAGTACATGCAAGCAAAAGGCTAAGAAGATACTTCCAAGCTCATCCAATCATAGGTAAAATCAGATCATCCCATCAAAACAACTATCAAACCCAGAAGGTTGCTGGTAGGAATGCAAAGTAGAGCATACAATTAAGGGGAATTTGGTATACATTAAGGCCAAGAGTATCTGTTAAAGGGCAATGTTTAGCCGATTTATCGTATAAACCAAGGAAGAAGTCAGGACGATTACCACAAATGGAAGAAGAACCCGCTCCCGGCACGGCGGACCCTGTTCACGGATCGGGACATCTTGTGTTGACGGATGCGAGCAGGAGTAATACTCACGGATCGGAAGGAGTGAAGTTCACATAACGCTCTAAGATTCATTTGAAGCAACTAACACGAAGCAGAATATGAAAGGAAAAAACAAAAAAAAAAAAAAAAAAAAAAAAAAATAAACATTGAGTAGCAGGATTGCGATAGCGGAAAAATAGGCGTCCAAAACCTCGAAGTAAATGTGACTCAAAACAGTAGCAAACCAAGTAAATGTAAACTACATCGAAAAGAAAAGACATGATCAAATACTTAGAAAAGCTTAAAAGCACTATTCAGTACCTTCCGAGCGTTCTCAATAAAGCAAGTCCCAAGAAGCAAGAACAAAAAAGCGGATGCACTAAGCAAAATGGCGTCCACCAGCTTTGCACATCTCAACAAGTTTGGTAATAGGTGTTGTGGAGAATTGAAAGAAAAGTCCGTGAACGAAAGAGAGGTGCTCGCGTGGTATAGGAAAAGGGAACTGGAAGACCCCGATCTCATGAAAACCACACGGATGAAACTTTTACCAGCAGAAAGAAAAAAGGCAAGGGCGATAAAGCGTAAATCACAACGTTTCGCCATCATCAACGGAATACTATACAAAAAATCCTTTCTAGGCCCATGGCTTTGATGTGTAGGACCTTCACAAGCAAACTACGTCTTACGGGAAATACACGAAGGCTCATGTAGCATGCTTGCGGGCACACGATCCGTCGTTGCCAACTAGGAAACCCTAGTATCAGGCTTGCCTATAAATAGGGGTCGTTTCACACCCCAAAAAGGTACATTCTGTCTGACAATTAATACACATACATACTCTGACATTCTTTGATTCTCTGACAAACATGTATACTTACTCTCAAGCCGGAGCTTAATCGCGGGGTCCGCCCTCTGGTAAGGCTAACGGTTTATTCTCATTTGTGCAGGTTATCTCTCCATTACTTGGATTAGTACAAGATCTACATCACAGCCCATCCATTGGCCCAGCCCAATAGATGATCTAAACCCATATTCACCCCCCTACACGGTTTTTGTACTAACAAGTTGGCGCCATCCGTGGGACCGATATAACTGCGTTCCTTGAAAATACTCACCATGAGCAATCACGAACAACCTACCCCTAGCCATCCCAGGTCTGATGTGCGAAATACGATAGGGAAGGACAAGCAAACCCCCCAGGGCTCCGCGAGAACTACATCCGCTGTGGATCTCGAAGAGTTCTGTGAAAAGCACTATGAGAAACTACTACCAATCATGGCGAATAAGTATGAGTATGAGAAGAGAAAGAAAGAAAAGCTGAAGGAAGTAAAAGCAAGGCTCGACTTTGGCGATAACAGAAAGAAAAGCACTAGGGCACAAGAATCAGCATATTCTGAGTCCAGGATAATATCGCCAAGAAGACAGAGACGCTCTCGTAGCCCGCGCCACAATCCTAGCGTCTTCACTAGGTTGAGGCGCGAAAGGTCAAGATCGCCACGGCATGAATATAAGAGTAAGGAAAGAAGAGAGAGTACCGTGTTTAAGAGACTCGGGGGCAGAGGATGGAGTACATCCACGCACTCCGATAGCCGTCAGGCAAGCCGTGTAGAAGACACTGGAAAGTTAGGACCTAAATGGGAAGGCCCGTACGAAGTCACGAAAGCACTTGGAAAAGGATCGTACAAGTTGAAAGACCGCAACGGAAAAGAAGTACCAAGAACCTGGAACGTACGCAACCTCAAAAAGTGTTATATATACAAAGTGTAAGCAGCCTAACCATACGGACTCCGTGATGGGAAGAGCATTTTTTACTTTATTCCGTGTAGTAGTTTTTAAATATCATGTAATATGATTTTAATTTTAATGAAAAAGTGAAGATTAGCTACCTTCACAAGATTTGTTTGAAAAATTCTATCTTATTACTTTGCAAAGTCATTTGTTGTGATTAAGCCGCGCACACACGGAGCACGCCTCCATCAATGTTATTCCGTATAACAAAAGGATGAGTAATGCAAACCCGGTACCGGGAGAATAACCCACAAAATATCCAAACAAGACTATCCTACTAAAGGTATCACATGTGATATGAAAAGATAGCAGCAACATTTATATATAACAGACATGTTCAAACTTAAAGTGTTGCAAAAGTGGTTACATACAAAATACTGTCGCAAAAAGGCAACATGCGGCCGCGGTATAAAAAGCACCATAACGGGCCTAACTGTTAATAGTCGTGGTATTCTAATTACAAAAGATCCGCAAGGTCACATGCGACCACGGAGGAAAAAGCAAATACACCTACAGGACAGCATCCCTAGCTTCATCATCCAATTTGGAAAACGCAAGATCACCTCCGGTTGAAGCATCGATATTTTCTTCACCTTCTGGCCCCGGAGTAACATCCTTCGGAACCACATCCACTAAATCAGGATTCTCATAATCTTCTACGGAAACAGAAGGACCAGAAGGGGGAACAATGACCACGGTAGATAAAACATTGGTAGCAGGAACCTCAATCGGTGGCTCAATCAAAGCCTCAGCAGACAAAGGATGATCTAAGGAGACAAATACGTCTTTCAAGAAGGGGAGACGCTCAACAAGATTTCTTTCCATTTTCTCCACCCTTCCGCGACAAATATCCAAAGCAACGGACAACGCTTGGCTCCCAATAACGACCCTATCCTGCTTGTGATGAACGGGAACCATCAGTTGACTCATATCAGGTTGAAGATCAGTCATCCCTAAGGCCTCGGCCACGGCATCATCCAAGCGAAGAAGATCCATAACATCCCATGTGCTGGCATCCTTCTTATTGGATAGTTCCTGAAGAAGCGGAAAGTCCAAGTCACGAAGATCACGGACAGCAGAATTAAAGTCAACCTCCGCGGAGGGAATGTAAGCTTCAAGATCAGTTAAACATCTGCCAGCTTGTCCGTGCTCAATCCCAGCTGCCAGGCCCTCCTGCATTCCTTTCTCTATAGCACGGCCAAAAGCATGTCCGAGAGCCTCCATATACTCAGTCGAATTGAGACACTTAGCCATAAGAAGTTTCATCCCGTGAGTTAGTAACCATCTTCGCCCTGCAACGACGTTGAGGAGGTGCGGATGGAAACTCTCTTGAAAGCGCATACAACACCTGGTGAAATCAGCATCAATCTCGGCTAACCTAGTCTCGAGAGGTCTCATAAGGTTGTCCTGAAACTCCTCTAACCGTTTCAGGCTTCCCTCATACATCTCCAGCTTCTCACGGAGATCCGCGGAAGAAGTCTCCAGCCCATGTACCTAAAAAATATATGTATGTATATATGAGAGGAGGAAAACACAAAAATACAAAGAGAACAGTTAAGGACGGAGAACTATACCTGATTTACAAGACTTTGGTTCTGAGATCTCAAGGAAGAAGAGGACGCTCCTAAGTCAGAAAGTTCACGGTCCTTTTCAGCAATAATATATTCGAGGCTCGTCACCTTTAATTTCAAAGAACCACATTCTTGCTCAAGAAGGCCGTTGTGTTCCTTGGCGGAAGCAACTTCACCTCAAAGTGAACCCTCAGTGGCCTCAAGACTGGAAACCCGAGCACGGAGTTGGGCTACCTCCACAGACTCCTCCTTTGCCTTAAGCAATTGGGTATTCAACTCTTCAATCTCCTTATCTTTCGCCCCCAACAAACAATCCTTCTCCTCAGCAAGTGATCTCCATTTCCTTTTCTCCAAAATGTTATACTCCGCACGCATTCTCACCTCGGAGCTCAAACTTAAATTACGTACAGCAGACACATTAAACTCAGCAAATAATTGTTCATGCTCCATTCCGCGAACTGTTTTGAAGAAAGCAGGAGGAGTGAAATGATCAATCATATTGGCACAAGAATGGCCATCATTAAGCTCAAAACCCTTGGTCACGGTCCACTCAGGAACATAGATTTCCTCCAAACCAGCACCTATAACCTCCTCCGCACGAATACTCCCGGCGGCAAAACCACTACCTGACCTTCCTGTAAAAAGACTAAGAGTACGATCCGTCTTCTCAGATGAGCTAGAAGAACCAAAAACGGACGGATGCGGCGCACTCTTATCCTTGCCAACGTCAGTAGGAATAGCCACTGTAGTAGCAATAGTAGTCACAGTGGTGGCCTCAGTCATAACCGGAACAGCAGACCTGACAAGAGAATCAACCTCAGGATCCGCAGATTTAGCGCCTGAGTGATGAGAAGAATCAGATAGGACTACGAACCTTGCGGAGGGACCTACAGTTCGCAAAGAAGGACCAGTCACGGAGTCAGTGTGGTCTCCGCCCTCCTCCAAAGGTGAAGCTGTCACGGATGAAGTAATAAAGGGTAAGGTAGGAAGAGCGGGGACACCCTGTTCTACCATTAATCGAGAATCTTAGAGCAACCTGTTAAGGACACTAGGGGACTTACCTCTAGTAGCGGAACCGCCAGTGGTTCCATAGTCGGCTCTCAACCTTTTAGGTGGATGGGAAGCAGCAGGCGTCCTTTCACTACCGCGAATAACCTTCTTTTTCTTTAAACGTTTGGGCCCAGGTATTTCAGTTTCAACATGATCAGTGATAGGCATGATTGGTTCAACATTATCCTGACCACCAACGAAATCAAACCCCTGATCTCCGCCATCACCAACACTTGCATCTTCAACAAATTCTCTCTCCACGCTAGCCGACAACTCTCCGGAAGAACGAACCACCGAGGTCGGGAGTAGGGTCACGGTACGATGTTTAGCCACCGTAACGATAGGCCTTTCATTTTCACCTCTTGCTCTCTCAACAATCCTCACTTTAACTGGTCAGCGGTACGGATAAAAGTATTAAATCCATCTCTCAAAGGCAGCAACAGGGAAAAAGAGTAAGAAAACAGGAAAAATAGAAAAAAACAAAGACAGATAATCAAAATGTGTACAGTAAAGTAATGACCCACCCTCTCCTACTCATACTTAAAAGCGGGTTCGTATCTTTATTCAAAATATAATTACGGCTTATGCCAACCCAGCAAAGAAATTCTTCCGGGAACCTAAGGAACGGAGAGGCTTGAGCAATAAGGGTATTAACATGCTCCACATTATATTCAGAGGGGGCAGGAGCTCGATCTTTAACAATATTGGAACCCAAAAACCAACTAAACCGAGCATTAGCAGGAACCACAAACTCATCAACAGAAAAAATGGTCATTCCAATTCTTCACGGAATCCAAATTCTTGGAATAGCAAGCACGGACGTTCGGACGCTTAGTGAACCCAAACCATCCATTTTTATAATTGTGTGTATAAAAGTAGCGGAACAAGCTAACATCAGGTTCAATATTGCAAACACGGCACATGATTTCAAAATGAGAAACCTTGGCAGATCCAAATACAGACAATTGGGAAAACGGAATGCGGAAGTGGGTGAGAACAGACACGAAGAAGGTAGAAAACGGGATACGATAGTTGGCATAATCGAAGAATCGGGTATACATTCCAACTTTACCAGCTGGTCTTTCATGCATGGTGGCATCAGGGCTTGGCAATTGAGGATGAACTTCCTCCGGAACAAAATATTTTGCACAAATAGCATCAAGGTGTTCTTGTGTAAGAACACATTTGAGGGATGTAATACTGCCCATAATAAAAGAGAAGCAAAGAGATTAACCTGAATCAAAACAAACTGCTAGAATAAGGGAGGCTGTGCAACTAGAAAACCTTGAAATTTATCAACAATGGTGGAAAAGTGAAAGAGATGAAAAAAGAAATAGTAGGGCATGAATCGACTATTTATACCCATGGTATATTTAAGTCAGGTAAAGGTAGGATGATGACACGTGCCAAGACACTTCCCAATCAACGGTACAAAGATAAAGTAAAAAGATGATGATAACAGCTGGATATGGGACCCAGGCGGTCAAATCACGCAGAAGATAAAGGGACACGAAGAACCCACGTAACCAACGACAAACTGCCAAAAAGACACGGAACAAGGCAGGAGCAAAAGAAAATTTGATCACGGAACTCTAGTCTAGTAACGCTCACCGCACGCTATAGTATGAGCACCCAGCTTACTGGGCTTAGTTCATAATATACGCATATGGGCCCAGGCCCAATACAACAAATAGCCGGACTGCTAAGCCTGACAAGGGTCACGTTCCGGATATTTCAAAAGACGCACGTGAGTATCTTCAAAGACGCACCCGCTGCATCTCCACGGACAAACACTGACCGCGGAAGAATACTCGCGTCCGCAGACACGATTACACGTGGACCTTTGCCCGACAAGGGACCCACTCCGGCTACTAACAGTCGCAAGCGAAATACTAGAAAACCCTAGTATCAGGCTTGCCTATAAATAGGGGTCATTTCACACCCCAAAAAGGTACATTATGTCTGACAATTAATACACATACATACCCTGACATTCTCTGATTCTCTGACAAACATGTATACTTACTCTCACGTCGGAGCTTAATCGTGGGATCCACCTCGCGATAAGGCTAACGGTTTACTCTCATTTGTGCAGATTACCATCTCATTACTTGGATTTGTACAAGATCAACATCATATTCTATCTCCTCATCCCCCTACACGGTTTTTGTACTAACAATATCTCTAAAGCATGTATTATATACTTACGTAGTTACGTCTGATGTCATTCTACTCTATATACAGTAGAAGTTAGCAATCATAAGCGTAAATAGTAAACATGCATATGCATACACTTATAATAATACTGTGAATGTAGTAATATTAAACAAGTGTTTGAAGATTTTATCTACATGTCTAGTATTTCCTAAAGCAATAAGTATAAACAGTAACCAACAAAATCCAGTGATGCATCCATCCAATTGAACGGGTTTTGGCCAAAAATAGTGCATGTTGTGGATATGTCTTTTGACAGAAAACGACCCCACCAAGTCACTAACCATTCGGGTCAACTTTGACATGCATAACTTTAGTGTCAACAATGTGAGGACAAGATAGAGAACTGCCTCATTCGTAGTGGCCCAATGCCCCAATTTCAATGTCAAAGTGTTGTGCTTATGCTAATTTCATGTGCCGAGTTTCAAACTTTGAATTATTATGGGTTTAAGGCTCGTTTGTGTGTGTTTTCATAACAAACAAACAATTAAATGGAAATAAACCCTTTGTGGCCCAAATATGGGCCCAATTTTCACTTAAAGCTATTAGTCTTAAAATGGACCTTAAATCCAAGCATATGGCCTGATAGTAACAATGCCCTGTTAGGGCCCGGTATAGAATAAAGCCTGAAAAATTAGACAATTGAGTGATTGACAAACCATGTCAAGTTAAAATAGTCGACCTAGTTCTATAGAAAAATTGAACGAGTAATGATTGGCATAACTACAACATGTCTACAGATACGACTAATGCATACAAAGTTAGATATATGTCATATGTATTTTGTGACTCCTCAAATCTACCATCTATTTCACCACTTCTAAAAACAACAGGGGTGTTAATCGGGTTGACCCGGTCAGGTTTGGGTCAATTCAGGTCGGGTTGAGGGCAAAAATTTCATACCCAAGCCCGACCTTATTTGAACTCGGGTTACTCGGGTTCGGGTCAACTCGGGTCAAGTCAACTCAAATTTGAGTAAAATGACAAAAAAAATCTTTTTTTTTTACTCTTTTAAATAGAAAATCTATAAATTTATATTAAAAAATAAAAAACTCTTTATTTGGGTCAATCAGGTTGACCCGAACCCGAGTTAGCCAAAACATTTCAACCCGATACTATTTAGATATCGGTTTAGTCGGGTTGACCTGAATTGACCCGAACAAGATTT
Organism: Tanacetum coccineum; assembly: GCA_026074375.1. Classification (NCBI taxonomy): domain Eukaryota; kingdom Viridiplantae; phylum Streptophyta; class Magnoliopsida; order Asterales; family Asteraceae; genus Tanacetum; species Tanacetum coccineum. Next base: position 23,101 of record BQNB010017846.1, read on the forward strand.
TTGACCCGAGTTACCCGACCCGAATAGACTTATTCGGGTTCGGGTTCAGACCGGGTAGACTTTTTTAACACCCTAATCTCAAGACATAAAATCATATAAAGCAGCTTTTTAGTTTTCAATTATTTTCCTAAAAGCAATTAATAAACACATAAGCGTGAATAGTTATTTAATTATTTTCATTGGAAATTTATACAAACAAGAATTTGTATTTAAGTTAATAAAAGTTAATTTAAAATTAGTTATTTTTATAAAGTATTAGCCATAATATAATGTTATTTTAAATAAATTCTTTGAGTTTAATTAGTTAACATATCTTTTTTAAAGTTTTTTTATTGTCAATTTACACACAATTTTTATATAGTTTTCTTATTACATTAAATTCTTAATCAAATTTATTACTTTCTTCGTCTTAAAATTATTATAATTTTTTTATATTTTGGGGTGCTTCAAAATAGTTATTCACTTTTTATTTCAAGCAAACAATATAAAGCTTATTGAGTGGAGATGATGTTTGATTGGTTAAAAAACGTACTGATCATACTTTTCTTAAAATATATGATTTATTATTTTATTTTATTTTTTGTCTATGAACAATAATTTTGGATCGAAAGGAATAATAGTTTGACCAAACCAATCTAGTTTTAATTTTCTGTTGATCACTTTTGATGTGGTAATTCAAACAACGACTTAGGTCATATGCATTGCATAAACCGAATTTGTTTTGATTTGAAACAACCGAGAAAGGACACCCTTATTAATGAAATCAACATTTTTCAAAATCTTTGATTGTTAATAGCAAGGTTTTCAAGATCGGGACCCTACTTAGGATTTGTAAGATCGAGATCAAGGTCGGATCGGGATCGTAAGATCCTACTATGATGTCATTTTCTTAATAGTCTTTGTAATATTATACAAATCTACAATTTATTATATATCATAAACACAAAATTATATAAATGTTTCATAGCAATGTTGTCGTAAATTATAATTATAAAATGTTTAAAAAGATTAACTTGTTGTTTTTTAATATCTAGGAAACACAACCCTTAAATTCGTAGTTTTTTAATTCGTGGTTCGAGAAAAGTAATATCAGATTGAAGTAGATCTTAAGATCCTATGGTCAAGATCGGGATCCTATAAGATCTTAAGCATGTAATACGTAAGATCCAGATCGTTTTTGCTTTGCAGTATCGTAAAATTGTAAGATCCTAAGATTAGGATCGGGATCTTAACAACCATGGTTAATAGATCTAGTGAACCAAGCCGGTTTGGACTAATTGAATAAGTGATGTTAGAATGGTTTGTACGAAATCATTGTAATCTCTCTGTATATTTTTCTCTAGCATCTTGTTAGTCATTTAAAAAGAAAAAGAGTAGTCATTTCTTATCATGCTACATCAAAAATTGAATCTAATAAATCTTGAAATCTATAGATAACGAGGTTTGTAACCCGCGCTTCGCCACGAAGCGCGGTTTTTTTTAAATGTTGGCGGTTTTCATTGACGAATAGTGTGATGGGGTATTTCGTAAATACCTGATAGATCATTTAGTAAAAAAATTGAGAAAAAAAAGTAAACGGGTCTGGTCGTTATGAATTCACACTAAATGAAATCAATGTGGATACAAAGATCCAATTTACAGCACGAATACCTAAGATGTCAAACACAGAACATGCCAAGAGTATTATGACATTCCATCGTTAAACCTGATATCGCAATATATAGGAGGCACTGTGAATGGTATTAATTTCCTTTTCGACGTTCCTACGTAATGTCGGCCGAACCTTTTTTGGTAGGCTCTGCAGGTTCAAAACTTCTCGCAGCGGAAATGATACAAACCAAACTCGCGACTAAAAGTCGTGACTAAAACCATCAATCACCCTTCGTGCGAAAAGAGCATCCCTCAGCAAGTATATCGTCTGCTAGTTTCTTTCTAGCCTTTTTTAATAAAATTCCATTTGCCGTTCAAAAAAAAAAGTTGTTCGCGAGCGCGAGGTTTTCCGTCTTCGTTGCGACGGTCTTTGTTATGTAAGTTTATACATATATCATAATCCAAACACCCATTAATTATCAGTTCCATGTTGTTTTGTTAACCAAATCAAAACGTGCAACAACTATGATCCACATACATGCAAAAAAATGTCATACCTTGATGAATTAAAAAAAAGAATATTTATAGTCTTATACAAATTTGACAAATAAGTTTAACATCTAAACAAAAAATGGAAAAACATACCATTCTATCTAAACTCAGATTATCGTGATCTGAAGCCTGCTTGCCCTATTATGCTAAGCAGCTCAGTAAAAAAATGTTCATTTGTTAACCTTATAAGAAAAAGATGCAGCCATGTAGCTCAGCTCCTTTTGACTGTAACATTTCTCATTTTCATGTCATTGTACGACATTTATTATCCGTCACTATTTATTTTAGTCCGATACGCGTTTCGGACAAAAAATGATTATTGATAAAATCTATTATAAGTAGCGTTAAGTGGTATTTCAGAGAAAGAATATAAGATAACCCTGAAAGAATCCCACTGGAATTTTAGAACTCGTAAATGGTCTTCCTCTTCCCACCTTATGGTCACGGGAATCAATTTGAAAGATATGTATTCATGAGAGACTTGTCCTTGTACTGCTTCAAGAGTTCACCAGCGACCTAAAGAGAATAAAGAATAATTGTTTAGCTTAAATAGTGTACCTCGACACAGGTTTGCTACACACACATCTGCAATTTCAATAACAAAACAAAGATACGCACAAATCGGGACGCAAGACACAAACTAAACGATTCCTATTTGGAAAAGGAGTGGTTTAATAGTACATCCTATACCTTTGTTGTTTAATGTTTTAGTAACAATTCTAAGAATCACAAATTTGGCAGCGGAGTGGTTACAAACTTAAACAGATAGCTTTTACCAATTTGACGGTTTAAGGGGTTGTTTGGCTTTGCTTGTTTCAGCTATTTAGAGAGTGCTTATTTCCATGAAACATAAGCAATTAAGTACTAAAACAGTTAACTTTCATCGATTTCACTATTTGGGTTGCTAGATATCAACATTTACCCTCTGCCACCTGAGCTGTATCAAATAAGTTTATGCAAATTGAGATTGAACCTAAGGTGTTTGTCTAACACCCAATATAGGCTTGTTATTCTAAACACAACAACTGAAGTGTTGCACCACTAACTACCCAAAAACGGATATGACAGAGGGTGTAAAATATATTCAGTCGCAAACCTCAAAATCTGCATTCTCAATTCTACATTGCTATACATATAAAAATCAGTACTCCAAAATCCTATATGCTCATATCGTGTTACGCAACGAACAACCGAGAATCGAGGAGGATACACATCTCTATCAAAGCATCAATTGTACCAACGACTATACATTATACCATATTTCTAATTCGTAAGCCTAGTCTTTTTTTGGACTACGCTAGACTAAGCAATAACCTGAAGTGTACTTGTCTCTTTTTTAATCCCTAAGCTGGTATATTTCGTCTTTTTTGTGCCATAAATTTATGCTAAAAAAGGAAAAAAGTAAAAAAAAAAGCCACATTTCTGAAACCAACCGTATTTATAGTCACTGGAAAAAGACTAATAATATAAATTCAATCTAAAATAATCTTCTTACCACTTGTGAAATTTAGACATGGAGACATCGTCAAATCAAACAATCTTAAGCGGTCTATCTATAGCATTGACAAAATCTATTTTATCGTGATGTAAGTCAAATCTTGGCCAATCAACTATGTGTACTATAGGATCCGAATTTTATGCTATTTAGATGTAATGAGAGTGTTACCTTACTCACAACTAACTGACCTTAATTTCATATAAGGCTAGTACTTATGGAAAATACGCGGACACGATTTTTGTCTCAGCTTGAGGGTGATCAACAGCAAGACATTCATAAAGCATGCATGCATACGTCCATATCATAACACACTCTACTGGAAGTTGGCACATGTAGCTGCTTAAGCGTGCACATTTATCTAATATCTTACATCTATAGACAACTTCAAATGCTTTCTTTTTTTATGCATAGACTTTGTTACCACCAAGTGTTGAAGCCAGAAATACTATGTTAAAGTTTTAGAATACATATTATAATTATAGAATAAAACCATACCACCGAAAGCGGGATCAGTTCTGGCCCTTGCAATCCCGTATCTGATGACGCAGGCTTCTATTTTGTCAATGTGGGTGGACGGATGATGTTGTTAGTTAAGGATTTCCTCGCGGTCCTTGAGTCATGTCTTTCTAATTTCATATTCTACGCAGGTTCTGACAAGCGTGATAAATTTAAGTCGAAACACATTGTTTGAAAAACATATTTTCTAACATGTTTATGGGTAATGAAATTGCTACTTTACCTGGTCCGAGACCCTACCCAGCTTCATATGATTTTAATAACCTTTTCAAATTGCTGGTCATAAGTTTTTTTCCATAAAGATGACTTTGAGTCTCTTCAATCGGCTGCAACTACTAGATAAGAAAGATGTGCAACCCACCCTTTAATCAGCAATCTTGTTTCATCCTCAAGTGTACACTCTTGTAGTAAACTGACAGCTGGTTAACTCAAAAGAATCAGACTACAGGAGTGCTGCTTGTTGCACTTAAAAAATTGCAATGCTCGTTGTTAAACTCTATTACATTGTCTCATACTATATCTAATATCTATGATGAGCAATTTAGAGCGCTACAAAAATGCATTACCTGTCTTTCAACTCTTTGAGATGAAGGATTGCGTTTCCCTTTCCAATACAAATAGAACCTTACATCACTGCAACCTTAGCTTGCATTTCGTCTGTGATCTGTACTACAGACTCATCCCCCTCATCCCCTGTTGAACCCTACAATTGCTTATCTAAAGTGAATTGGGAGCGAAAAGTTGACAAGTCATAGTTATAAGTAGTGTTAGCATCTTTACTTGTACTTAACGGTGATTTCATTTTTACGCTTAGCTTGGGACTAGTGAAAAATCGAGGATGATGAATTTATCCGACAGGACATCCGTAGATTATTCTATGGGCGCTTCTCATTCTATGATCCCAGTGTTGATATAATAAAGGAAGTCAAACAGGTAGTTAAGAAAAGAAAAAGAAAAATCCAAAAATATTAGGGATAGTTAGTGTACATATAAAAATGGTGAAAACGGGACTTGTCGAAGCTATTGATTCTTTAAGTTCTCCTTGACGAACACTTAGCTACTTTTCGAGGTCATTAGTCGAGGGGGATCGAGATTCTTAGTTTCGTAAATATTTACTTCATAACATTGCGTGAGGACACGACAATATCTTAGTATGGGGGATTTTGGTATGCGCTTAATTACACATACCATTTTCTATTAAAAACGGACTTAAATGTCTAAAAACGTACCAAAAATACATTGTATTTGTATGTTTTGCATTTGTATTGTGCAGAAAACGGATATTCAAGAAAAGAACAAAAAATAAAGCCAAAAACAAACAAAGCCGAGCACGGAATGGAAAAGAAAAAGTCAATTTTTGTCTGATTGACTACAGAAATCGTTTATACCTGGAAATCTAAATGCTATAAATTTTATAGGTAATTTAATGTTGTGTTTGATCAACTTTAAATTATGTTTTGAAATATTTTTTATGAAAACCTAAAATATTACGTGGTCAAATATTCAGGTATGAAACTATACACTTACTTTGAGTTTCAAGTGTTAAGACGCATATGGATAACTTTCAAGTGTTAAGACGCTTAATTTCAAAACATTCAAACGTTGATACTCTTTACAGTATTTGTGTATCACCAAAATAAGAAAGAAAATTAGAATACTTTTTACAAACCGATATTTGTTAACTAAAACCCCATACCATACATTCATACACTACATTAACATGGGTTAGGTTCGAAACAAAAAAACAGTCAAATACATAATCCTAGATAACTGCCTAATAGACGACACATAATAAACGGTATTCATTATCGCATAGCTATTGATTCTTACATCAATTGTAATGGGCTCAAAAATTCTTTTTTTTGCATCAATTTTATAAAATCAAATATTACACATAAGTTATATAAAATGCAATTTGTAAAGTAGAGTTTGGTAATATTACACAGGTTTATTATGATTATGATTACTTGGTAAAGTTGTATACACGTTTAAATCATATTGAAGCTGTCTAGACTGTCTAAACTGATAAAAGAATATCACATATTCGTACAAAGACGATTAAACAAAAAAACTCGAATATTAGGACTAACAAAAAAACTAAACAAAAAGAATATCATATTGAAGCTGTCTAGCTGTCTAGACTATCTAAACTGCAAACTAAAACTCGAATATTAGGACCAACAAAAAAACAAAACAAAACTAAAACAAGACAATTAAACATGAACCGAACCTCCACATCAGCATCTTCAACGGTAAGGGAATTGGGTCTGTAGGGAAACATGTACACTTTTATTAAAATAAAATCATATTATAATTAATAATAATTAACAGAAATTAAACAACAGAAAATAAAACAGACATAATTTGGTAGAAGCAGAAGACAGACAATATGAATGATAAATAAGAAAACAATAAAAGGTCATGGAACGAGGCACGTGTTGGGCACGCTTCCCTTAAAACAGATTCGCCATCTGTTTCCCAGGGTGAAACGTTTAAAGCTGTTGTACAGCCGGACCTGACATACTTGCCTGAAATATCACAGAAAACAAAGTGCTTCTGATCAAAAAAACTGCTGGAAAACTTGTTAATAGAGCTTTTCTCTCTTGTGTGTTTTTCTTGTATCTTGGAATGGTTGAGATTGCCATCTATTTATACAGATTCATATGCATATGGTGTAATGGTGCAATCAATGTCAATTAATGCCTTATTAATGAGCTGCTATAAACCAAATCATAACAGCCAATTTAATTGTCAGTTATAAACCTTTGAAACAAATCATAACAGCCAATTTAATTGTCAATTAATGACACATTAATTTGCAGTTATAAACCTTTGAAACAAATCTTAACAGCCAATTTAATTATCAATTAAGAACACATTAATTTGTAGTTACCAAACGAGCTCGTAACTGTCATTTAACCATTTTCCTCCATTCCAACTTTCCTTCTTTGAGACTCGATATCTCATTCACACTAACTCTGTTTTGGACATATACTGGGTCGACCTGGACTTACATTTAACAATTATATTTACTAATAATTATCTATGTCCAAAGTTGGTGAAAACACATTTTTCACTAAACATTTTCCAACAATCCCCCACATGAATGGAAATCGGTTGAAAACACTCGAAATTTTTGGCGAAATTTCTGCGTTTGAGTCCTGCATAGGATAGGTAGGTGTGACCCTTTGAACCTTCCCTTGTGAGATGCACTTAGCCTCCTAGATATGAGTAGACGCGATGTCCTTGAACTCAGCCTATGTTTACGTAGACGACAATACACACTCACACATGACTCTCCCTAACATTGGCAAGTCCTCATAGTCGTGCTCATTATGGTCATGAGCACTAGCCTGGTTCTGCAAGAGCTCTTAGGATTTGTGCCCCTCATAATTCCTTTCAAAGCGACCCCACTTCTCTCTCACATAGGTGATTTCATCCCGAATCATTAAAAACATATGTTTGTGATTTCATCTTGAATCATTATGCTTTGTGATTTCATCCTGAATCAATAAAGCTATATGTTTAACCTCCAACAAGTTACATTTATTATAGGAATGGACTAGGATGTTACAATTTTTAAGTAACACCCCTATATTGACGTGACTTTCCTCGCATTTCTATGATTAGGTTGTCCTATTGAACCTAGATCTAAGGATCTCCAATCAACTAGGTTACGTTTTCCTTCATAGAAACTCATTCCTTTAAGGGCTTTAGTCTCAGTCCTTTAGACGACTATCTAACTAACTCTCTGCTTAAGCCTTTCACAAGCGGATCCGCGATGTTACCCACTGACTTTCCGTAGTCAATCGTGATAACTTTATTCGAGAGTAGTTGTCGCACCAATCATCGTTTATGATGAATATGTCTCGACTTACCATTTTACATTATGATATGAGCTCTGTCAAAATTCAATTGACTATCACACTTTATAAACATGGCCATTACCGGTTTACGCCATCTTGGTATGTCCTTTACGAATTAACATAAATATCCCGCATATTCCATAAATTTATCTTGAATGATAAATTTAGATATCATCATAAATTTAGCTATAAGCGTCTGTTTTAAATACTTTCAAGATTTCTAAGACATAGCTTTCCACTTAGCGTAAATACATCCGCTCTAGTGGATCAAAATCCGTGTTTGCATTGCTCTATCTTTTGATAGCAGCCGGATATCTTCCATAATGCAATCATAGTACTCATGTAATACTTATTCAAATGGTCCCCACTTGAATTACTGGTATATCTACTTAACTTGACAATAAGTTCTAAATCAAGTCAGACGCACGTCATTAGACACATAAGATGCCCAATACTCTTTGAGTATTCAAAATGGGCAACACCTTTAGATTAAAAGATGTCATTGAATTCTAGCTAGGCCGGAACCCCCCACAGTGAACCTCTCAAGAATATTGTCCTTACAATGTTTTTGACTTAACACAAATCCATATTGGTTCACATCCAAGAACCATATCCAACAACTAATGAAGTTCATGTCAAATCTTGACTCCAACATACCATTAGTGGATTTGTTTATCTTCTTATCACTTCTAGTGATAATTATACCATCTATGTATAAACACAGGAGTACACATATACATCCATTAATTTCGAATCCATATTCTTACATGATATGGTGAAATTTGATGTCCTTGTTTTGGAGTTTTTCTTAAGTCATATAATGACTTAACAAGCCTACAAACTTTGCTCTCTAATCCAGGAGCTATGAAACCCTGTGGTTGGTTCATATATATTTCTTCTTCTAAATTTCTGTTTAGAAATGTCGGTTTCACATCCATTAGGTAAACTTCCAAATTCCTTAATGTGGCAATAGCAAGTACCATTCTAATCGAGGTTATTCGCGTAACAAGAGAATAAGTATCAAAGTAATCTAGACCTTCGCGTTGTCTAAATTATTTGATTACCAATCTTGCTTTGTGCTTTGCAATGGTGCCATCGGCTTTCATCTTCTTCTTGAAGATCCATTTATAGCCTAGTGGTTTACAACGGGAAAGTAAAACCACGAGCTTCCAAGTATGTTTTGTATAATAGAATCTATTTTACTTTTATTGGCTTCTTTCCATTGAGCCATTTCGAGGAAGTTACCGCTTCTCGATAAGAAGTAGGTTCATTTCCTACCATAAAAGAAACAAAATCGGGTCCAAACGATTTCTCGGTTCTTGCCCTTTTGCATCTTCTAGGTTCAACCTCTTCTTCCTTGGGTTGATATTATCTCTCATCTTAGAGATCATTATCATCATGTTGTCTTTGATTTTGGACAACTTCATCATCTATTCCAGATGATCTTCCAATTTCCTTTGTTAACACGGAAATATTTTCAAAGAAGGAAGCACTTCTTTATTCCATTATCGTATCCTTGTGTATATCAACAACCACAAAGAAACCATACACACTACTATTATGAGCATATAGTAAGAACATGCAATTCATAGTTTCAGGTCAAATCCTTTGAACCTTGAGGTTCAATGCAGATATCTTAGCTAGATACCCCCCATATTTGTAAATACTTATAAGATAGTCTTCTTCTCATCCATAGTTCATAAGAACTATCTTATATTCTTTACAAGGGATCTTATCTAAAAGATAAGTAGCCGACTCGCTTTCCCCCACATGTCATGGCTTAAACCAGGACTTAAGAACATGGCACTAACCATATCTTCTAAGGCACGATTCTTTTCTATATCAAGTGCAATAAATTTGTGTCTAAATTTAGAAATGGAGACACAAATTCACCTCCGATATGACTTCGAACCACCTTGTTTCCGATAATAAATTGATTCTCAACTTATTTATATAGAACAATCTTGTCTATATCCTTACTCTCAAGTAATATTTTGTACCACCGTCAGCAAATATGAGGAAGTACTCGCTATTCGATACCTTAGTAGGTATCAATCACATAAAATCATGTGAATCATATCAAGGGGTTCGGTTGTTTTCGTTCAACCGAGAGAAAAGACAATCTTGTCATTTGGCTTCAACACAAGTTTTAATTTTGTAGTCAGTGTCAATACAAAACATGGGTATCCAATTTGGTTTAATTAGACAACATATTGAGTTATAGTTTAAAACATGTCTGAGTCAGCCATGCCATACATTTAAATAATCAAATAAGCTAAATTCATACTGATTTTACTAAAATGACCGTTAGAAAATACATTTAGCTTAAATATTTTAAAGGCGTAACCCTGTCGGGACTCAAATTATGTTATTCGTTAACTCAATTTTGATTCAAACACAGAATGAAAGCCAAATTTCACTAAGCAACCATCCGGACACAAGATTACTACGAACCTCCGGCACGTACAACGCATTGGTTAACTTACTCTTTTCCAGATGTGAATCACATCTCCTTTTCCCTTGATATTAGCAGTTGGAGAGTTGCCCAAATTCAATCTCTCCATTCTCAGCTGCATTGAAAGAGATAATCAAACTCTTATCACCATATACATGACATGATACCGAAGTGCTAATCCACCATTACCTAAGGTCAGATTCCCTCATGGCCTCAGTTTTTATGTCATTCAGGCCATATAACGCATAGTTATGGCACATAAGGTTTCTGAATGCTTCAAAGCATCTACCGTACACGTAACTTTAGTATCGGCCTCCTTTTTAACAAGTTCGGGAGCAGATCCTTTAACGTCACTCGTGACATTCCATATATATTGTTAATACGAGGTCCCATGATTAGTTTAAAACTAATTTGGTACTATTAACAACGTGCTCAATCACATAGTGTTTCTTAACAAAACCGATTTTAATCGACTTTTGTTTAAAACACTAATGTTTTGTAAGATCCGTTATACAAAACCACTTTAAAGGAAGTCTTTCGACTAAACAATTAAACAATATCGCCTATTACATAATGTTTTTTAACAAAAAAAAATGCATATGTAATATGATGTCAATTTTCATTAAGAAGATCTTAATAGATATGTTTCACATGATCTATTTCTAGAATGAAACTCAACAAGGTTTCAGTAGATCCACTATTCTAAAGAAACTCAACAAGGTTTCTATAGAACTTCTTTGTACCAGCATCTTTTGTTTTGTGCTTGCGTTCCAATGACTCCCATAATTCTTTGGCAGTCGTGGTTTTGCAATACACGTTGTACAAAGAGCCCACCAGACCATTCAGAACATAGTTGTGACACAAGAAGTCTGAATGTTTCCATGCTTCCACATCTTGCACAACCTGTGCATTAGGGGGTTTGACCTTCCTTAGGAGGTTTCACCTGAGGTGCAGTCTCATTTAAGAACCACGCAAGGTTCAAAGTTCCGAGATGGAAGAACATCTTCTGTTGCCACCTCTTAAAATTCTGCCCATTGAATTTTTCTGGTTTTTCAGCATGATTAGCAACTGTGTTGGTAACTTGCGCACCAGTTACGTTTACAGGAGTAGTCACAATCGTGAAAGATCAAACACAAACAATTAAATAAACTGTAATAATCCGGTATCCAAGAAATTCAATATTGATTTCTATAACCTTGTATCGGATCTGCTTCAAAGAAACTCAATCTTGGTTTCAATGAATCGATATTTGTCATGATTTGCAACCATGTTAGTAATTGGCGCACCAATTACATTCACAAGATTCTCAAAGCTCACACTTGTGTTTAAACACGAACAGTTTAGAACTGTTAAAATAATCTTGATATCTAATAAACTCGACTTGGTTTATATAAACTTGTACTAAATCCAAATCAAAGAAACTCAAGCTTGGTTTCGATGAATCAACTGGATCAAAATAGATCAATTTGATAGAAACTCAATCTTGGTTTCAAAATAAACTGATCTAAACAACTGTTTTTAAAATCGTTATAGATCTGTAATTCAAAATCTGTTTAATTAAAACTGATTTCTAAAGAAACTCAATCTTGGTTTCGACAGAAAACAGTTTATAAAATCTGTTAATAATATTAATCTGATTTATCAAAAGTGTTTTTAATTCGGTTTACACCGAATCTGTTTTAAGATTGTAAGGAAATATGTACACTTTTAATTAAAATAAATCAGATTTCAATTAATAAATAATTAACAGAAAATAAATAACATAAAATAAAACATACCGAATAGGGTAGAAGCAGAAGACAAACACTATAAACGATAAATGAAGAAATCAGTAAAAGAACGTGGAACGAGGCACGTGTTGGACACGCTTCCCTTAAAACAGATTCGCCGTCTGTCTCCCATAGTACAACGTTCAAAGCTGTTGTACAGCCAGACTAGACAACTTGCCTGAAAGATTACGGAAAAACTAAGTGCTTCTGATCGAAAAGACTACTGTAAAATCTTGTTAATGGAGCTTTTCCCTTATGTGTTTTTCGGTGTGTGTTGGAATGGTTGAGATTGCCATCTATTAATACACCTTCATATGCATATGGTATAATAGTGCAATCAATGTCAATTAATAACTCATTAATTATCTGTTATAAACCTTTGAGTATCAATGTCCATTAATGACTCATAATTATCCGTTATAAACTTTTGAGTCAACTAATAACAGCCAATTAAATTGTCAATTGATGACCTATTAATTTACCGTTATAAACCTTTGACACAAATAATAACGGACAATTCAATCGACAGTTACCAAACAAAACTCATAACCATTATCCTCCATTCCGACTACCCTTCTTTGAGACTCGATATCTCATTCACACTAACTTTATTTTGAACATATAATAGCTTGACCTGGCCTTACACTTAATAATTATTTTCACTAATAATTATCTATGTCCAAAGTTAGTGAAAACACATTTTCCACTAAATTTTTCCAACAATAAGCAGTCCCACTTAATGAGCAACGTTATAACACCTTGGAAATAAGCTTCACAAATGAAAAATAATAAGCCACAATAACGGAGAGTAAAAAGAACTACTAACTGGTTTTGTAGAGAAAACATTTTTTTTATTGACAAAATAAAACAAAGCGACAAAACAGCATGGATTAACAAAACAAAACGTTTAAAAATGATGTGATGACAAAACAAATATTTTAACTATAACGAGATTAAAAACAACAAAAACAAAAAAATAAGCTAGAATAAGCCCCTAAATAAGTATAACCATAATCACTAAATCCACTCATGGCTCGTGATACCACTTGTTATCCCAAATATAAACCACTTCACAAAAATAATCAGCACAATAATAAGGTAAATAGAATAAGCTAGAAAATAGAGAAAGGAGACTTGGAAGATTAGATTAGAGAGAGAAAGTGAGTAGGATGATAACACACATACAAGTGAAGCAAATGTAACATACACAATCTCCATGTGTGAAGAGGGTCCTATTTATACCCTTAGTTTTCTAGTTGGCGTATGGGCTTCTATCTTGGGCCAGGCTTGGCTTGTCTTGGGCTTTGAGCCCGAAACACAGACAATATTAGCTTAAAGTCCAAGCCCGTTAATCCCGACTAGCCTATTACATAACAACACTAATTACGACTAAGACGGCCGATAACATTCTTGTTTGACTTATATAAAAATAAGGCTAACATTGCTTATTGACAAAAAACGACGACTTCTCACTCCTATTCTTCACCATGTCTAAGATAAGCCTTATAAGTTGTACCTACAACTCCTTTTCCCCAGCACCTCAGCAGTAGCTCTCAACAAATCATCCAACAAAAAACCACAATCGCCAAAAAACACCAACTCATCACCATTCTTGACCCGACCCGAATACACTTCATCTGACCCTGTATTCTCACCTGCCATAATATGATCGGGACTCGTAAAACTAAACTTAACCGGTGTAGACTATGTCGTTTAGGCTCCATCTTGTACGACTGTTTGATTCGAACTTCTTGTTTTACTAAGCTTTCTAGACATAATAAAATTCACTCCAATGATCAAAACCAACCCGAAAACAACCCCAATCTCATTTGATATAGCGTATATTTCCTATAATGCAATCTAGTACTCATGTAATACTTATTTAAATGGTCCCCACTTGAATTACTGGTATATCTACTTAACCTGACTATAAGTTCTAAATCAGGTCAGACGCACGTCATTAGACACATAAGATGCCCAATATTCTTTGAGTATTTAAAATGGGCAATACCTTTTGATTAAAAGGACGTCATAGAATTCTAGCTAGGCCTGAATCCCCCACATTGAACCTCTCAAGAATATTGTCTTTTATAATGTTTTTGGCTTCAAACAAAGCCATATTGTTCACATCCAAAGAACAATGTCCAAAACTAATGAAGGTGTGTCATAATCTTGACTCCAAATCATCATTAGTGGTTTTGTTTATCTTCTTATCACTTTTAGTGATAATTTTACCATCTAGGTATAACATAGGTGTTCACACTACCTCTTTTAATTTCGAGTCCACATTCTTACATGATATGGTGAAATTTGTTGTCCTTGTTTGAGAGCTTTCCTTAAAGCGTTTATGACTTAATACAGGCTACAAACTTTGCTCTCTAGTCCAGGAGCTATGAACCCATCTGGTTAGTTCTAAAATTTTACTTTTCTAATTCTCGTTTGAAATGATGGTTTCACATCCATTTGGTGAACTTCCAAATTCCTTAATGCGGCAATAGCAAGTACCATTCTAATCGAGGTTATTCGCGTAAGAGGCAAATAAGTATCAAAGTAATCTGGACCTTCGCGTTGTCTAAATCCTTTGATCACCAATCTTGCTTTGTACTTGTCAATGGTGCCATCGGCTTTCATCTTCTTCTTGAAGATCAATTTATAGGCCTAGTGGTTCACAACCCGAATGTAAAAGCACGAGCTCACCATAGTTGTTTTGTTAATGTATTAATCTATTTCATTTTTGGATGGCTTTTTTCCATTGAGCCATTCCGAGGAAGTTACTGCTTTTTACTAAGAAGTCGGTTCATTTCCTACCATAAAAGAAACAAAAGTAGGGTCCAACGATTTCCTCGGTTATTGGCCCTTTTGCATATTCTAGTTCACCTCTTATTCCTTGGTTGATCTTGGTCTCTCATCTTAGAGTCATTATCATCCCGTTATCTTGATTTGGACAACTCCTTCATCTTATTTCTATATGATCTTCAATTTCCTTTGTTTAAACAAGGAAATATTTTCAAGATGGAAGACTTCTTTATCTCCATTATTAGTATATTCTTGTGTATATCAAAAACACAAAGAAACCATACATACTAATATTATGTGAATATAGTAAGAACATGCAATTCACAGTTTAGGTCATATCCTTTTAAACCTTGGGGTCTTTGCAGATATTCTTAGTAGATACCCCCCATATTTGTAAATACTTATAAGATTGTCTTCTTCTCATCCATTGTTCTAAGAACTATCTTATATTTTTACAGGGGGTATCTTATCTAAAAGATAAAGTAGCCGACTCGCTTCCACCACCATTGCATTGTTAATCCAGGATTAAGAACATGGCATTAACCATATCTTCTAAGACACGATTCTTTTCTATATCAAGTGCAATAAATTTGTGTCTAAATTTAGAAATGAAGACACAAATTCACCTCTGATATGACTTCGAACCATCTTGTTTTTGATAATAAGTTGATTCTCAACTTATTTATATAGAACAATCTTGTCTCTATCCTTACTCTCAAGTAATATTTTGTACCACCGTCAGCAAGTATGAGGAAGTACTCGCTATTCTCTACATAAAACCATGTAAATCATATCAAGGGGTTCGATTGTTTCCGTTCAACCGAGAGAAAAGACAATCTTGTCATTTGGCTTCAACATAAGTTTTAATTTTGTAGTCCGTGTCAATACAAAACATGGGTATCCAATTTGGTTTAATTAGACAACATATTAAGTTATAGTTTAAAACATGTCTCAGTCAACCATGCCATACATTTAAAGAATCAAATAAGCTAAATTCTCACTGATTTTACTAACATGACCGTTAGAAAATACATTTAGCTTAAACATTTTTATGGGTTAACCTGTATGTCTTAAATTTTGTTATCGTAACTCAATTTTATTTGATTCAAACACAAAATGAAAGCCAAATTTCATCAAGCAGCCATCCGGACACAAGATTTCTATGAATCTCCAGCACGTACAATGCGTTGGTTAACTTAAACTCTTTTCCAGATGTGAATCAACATTCTCACCTTTTCCTGTATGAGCTGTTGGAGAGTTTGCCCCAAATTCGTTCCTCTCTATTTCTCAACTGCATTTGAAAGAGATAATCTAACTATTATACCATAACTTTCATGATACGAAGTGTTTAATCCACTTTATCAATGGTAGGATTCCCTCATGGTCTCAGTTTCATGTCATCGGACCATATAACGCATATTTATGGCACATAAGGTTTCTGAATGCTTCAAAGCATCTACCGTACACGTAACTCGTCTCCTTTTTAACAAGTTCGGGAGCAGATCCTTTGATGTCACTTGTGACATACCAAATATATTGTTGATACGAGGTCCATTATTAATTTGAAACTAATTTTGGTACTATTAACAACTTGCTTAATCACATAGTGTTTCTTAACAAAACGATTTTAATCGGCTTTTATTTAAAATCGCTATTTTTTGTAAGATCGTTATACTAAACCTACTTTAAAGAAACTCTCTTTCGGACAAACAATTAACCAATATCACCTTCATACATAATGTTTAACAAAAACAAGATATGTATTTTGTTATTGTCAATCTTCATTAAGAAGATCTTAATAGATCTGTTTCACATGATCTATTTCTACAACGAAACTCAACAAGGTTTCAGTAGATCCACTCTTCTAAAGAAACTCAACAAGGTTTCTATAGAACTTCTTTGTACCAGCATCCTCTGTTTTGTGCTTGCGTTCCAATGACTCCCATAATTCTTTGGCAGTCGTGGTTTTGCAATACACGTTGTACAAAGAGCCCACCAGACCATTCAGAACATAGTTGTGACACAAGAAGTCTGAATGTTTCCATGCTTCCACATCTTGCACAACCTGTGCATTAGGGGGTACTGACCTTACTTCAGTAGGTTTCCACTGAGGTGCAGTCTCATTTAAGAACCATGCAAGGTTTAAAGTTCCGAGATAGAAGAACATCTTCTGTTGCCACCTCTTAAAATTCTGCCCATTGAATTTTTCTGGTTTTTCAGCATGATTAGCAACTGTGTTGGTAACTGGCGCACCAGTTACGTTTACAGGAGTAGTCACAATCGTGTTTGTCTTCTTGAAAGATCAAACACAAACAATTAAATAAACTGTAATAATCCGGTATCCAAGAAATTCAATATTGATTTCTATAACCTTGTACCGGATCTGCTTCAAAGAAACTCAATCTTGGTTTCAATGAATCGATATTTGTCATGGAATTTGCAACCTTGTAGTTAATTGGGGCCACCAAATTACATTCATAAGATTTCAAGCTTACACTTGTGTTTAAATCAGTTACATTTTAGAAACTGTTAGAATGATCTTGATATATATTAAACTCGACTTAGTTTATATAAACTTGTACTAAATCCAATTCAAAGAAACTCAAGCTTGGTTTCGATGAATCAACTGGATCAAAATAGATCAATTTGATAGAATCTCAATCTTGGTTTCAAAATAAACTGATCTAAACAACTGTTTTTAAAAAATCGTTTAGATTGTAATTCAAATCTATTTATTTTAAACTGATTTCTATAAGAAACTCAATCTTGGTTGCGACAGATACATTTTATAAAATCTGTTAATAATATTAATATGATTTATCAAAAGTGTTTTTAATTCGGTTTACACCGAATCTGTTTTAAGATTGTAAGGAAATATGTACACTTTTAATTAAAATAAATCATATTTCAATTAATAAATAATTAACATAAAATAAATAACATAAAAGAAAACTTATCGAATAGGGTAGAAGCAGAAGACATACACTAATAACGATAATGATGGAATAGCAGTTCAAAGATCGTGGAACGAGGCTAGTGTTGTGCAACGCTTCCCTTAAAACAGATTCGCCGTCTGTCTCCCATGGTACAACGTTCAAAGCTGTTGTACAGCCGGACTAGACAACTTGCCTGAAAGATTACGGAAAAACTGAGTGCTTCTGATCGAAAAGACTACTGTAAAATCTTGTTAATGGAGCTTTTCCCTTATGTGTTTTTCGGTGTGTGTTGGAATGGTTAAGATTGCATTATTAATTCACCTTACATATGCATATGGTATAATAGATGCATTCAAATGTCAATTAATATCTCATTAATGATCTGTTATAAACCTTTGTGTATCACCGTGTCAATTAATGCTTTATAAATTATCCGTTATTAAACCTTTGTGTCAACTAATAACGCCAATTAAATTGTCAATTGATGACTATTAATTTTACCGTTATAAACTTTGACAACAAAAATAACGACATTTCAATCGTCAGTTACCAAACAAAACTCATAACCATTATCATCCATTCCAACTACCCTTCTTTGATACTCGATATCTCATTCACACTAACTTTATTTTGGACATATAATAGCTCGACCTTGCCTTACACTTAATAATTATTTTCACTAATAATTATCTATGTCCAAAGGTTAGTGGAAAAACACATTTTTCCACTAAATTTTTCCAAACAATAAAGCAGTAGAAACCACTGAATGGCAACGTACTATAACACCTTGGAAAGATGTTCACAAATGAAAAATAATAAGCACAATAATGGAGAGTAATAAAAGAACTTCAACTGGTTTTTGTAGAGAAATGGTTTTTTATTGTCAATATAAAACAAAGAGCGACACATAACAGTAGGATTAACAAAACAATACGTTTTTAAAAAATGTATGTGTGACAACAACAATATTTTAACTATAACGAGTTTAAAAAACAACAAAAAAACAAAAAAAATTAAGCTAGAATAAGACCTAAATAAGTAATAACCATTATCACTAAATCCACTCATGGCTCAGTGATACCACTTGTTAGCCCAATTATTAACCACTTCACAAAAATATCAGGCACAATAATAAGGTAATAGAATAAGCTGAAAATAGAGAAGGAGACTTGGAAGATTAGATTAGAGAGTGTAAGTGAGTGGGATTGTATACACACACATACAAGTGAAGCAAAATGTAAAATATACACCACTCATGTGTGTAGATGGTCATAGTTATAACCCTTAGTTTTTTGTTGGCGGGCTTCTATCTTGGGACGGGCTTGGCTGTCTTGGGCTTTGAGACAATAAACACAGACAATATTAGCTTAAGTACAAAAGCCGTTAATCCCGAAATAGCTATTATCATAACAACACTATTACGACTAAACGGCCGATTAACATTTTTGTTTGACTTTATATAATAATAAGGCTATACATTGCTTATGACAAAAAACGACGAATTTCACTCCTATTCTTCACGCCATGGTCTAAAGATAAGCTTATTAGTTTGTACCTTATCCTACTCCTTTTCCCCAGCACCGCTGCAGTAGCTCTCAACAAATCATTCCAACAAAAAACCACAAATCGCCATAAAAACACCATACTCTTAACACATCTTGACCCGACCCGAATACACTTTATCTGACCTGTATTCTCACCTGCGCCATAATTTGATCGCGGACTGTTCTAAAACTAAACTTATCGGTGTAGACTATTTCATTTAGGCTTCCAATCTTCGTACGGACTGTTTGATTCGAACTTCTAGTTTTACTAAGCTTTCTAGACATAATAAAATTCACTCCAATGATCAAAACCAACCCGAAAACAACCCCAATCACAATACCAGCAATCGCTCCACCCAAAAGCTTACCATCATCTGATCCATCCTCACATAAACTCAAAGGAGGCCCACGTAAGTCATTCCCAACGAAAGAATTGGTGGGAAACGGGCTACACTATTACGTATCCTACCACTTAATCTATTCATGGACACGTTCAAATACGTTAATTTCCTTAAATCACCAAAATCTGGCAAGAAAACACCTGATAAATTGTTACCTGAAATATCCAACCGGACTAAATTCCTAAGCCTATATAAACTGGTAAGAATATCCCCTGAAAACATATTATCTTGCAAATTAACAACCCTTAACTGTTAGTTTATGGACGTAAAAATAATAGTTGTGTGTTAGGATCGAACTCAAGATCACGGGATTGCACTCATACATGTTAACGGATTAATAAATATTTATTTATTGATTTTTACTCGTAAATAGTTAACGATCGTTTAAGTGGTTTCAATGGTAACGGCTAAAGGATTAAACAAGTAGGACTAAAAGGAAAATTGGAGATCAATGGAATTTATAGAGTTTGTGTTGAAATAGGGATGTAGCTTCAATGTTAAGGCTTATCCTAATAGAACTCAAAACTATACCTAAATATTTACCCTATAAATACCTAAGTGTTTTTCAAGGGCTAAATACACTTGTAAAAGCCAAAACTCACTTTCTTTTGTCTTCATTATATTTCGGCTGTATAGTATTAACATTATACCCGAATTTATTTCTTGTTTACCTGGTTTACCGTGTAATTAACGAGGCTAGTTCTTGGATTAACTTGGTATATGGCTCGTGTGTACTATGACGGTGATTCAATCTTCCTTTAGATTGTTCTTGGTAGTTTATTGATTCTTGTTCTTGCTAGAATCTAAAGGTAATGATAAACCCTAATCTTGGTTTATTATTTTGATGTTAATTGATCCTAATTGCTTCCGCTAAATATTTATACTTTGATGTTTTAATTATTAATTGTTATGAATGTATAATTCCTTCTGTGGCATCTCGAGCCAACATTTTTAAATGTTAATATTACCAAATTATAATGATTTATGGTTTATATTTAATTTTTTTTGGATCGGAAATTTTTTTTTTGAACCGAATTTTTTTTAATACTCGAAGTTTTGTAATGTTCGATTGAAAGAAAAAAAAAAAAATTGTGGTTCGAAAATAAATTTTGTAAATGTTCGAAGAAAATTTTTTGTGTGAACCAAAAATAATTTTTTGCTCAAAGTTTTATTAGGTTCGGTTTGTACAAAATTTTTTTTTTGGTTCGAACAATAAATTTTGTTGCTTGATCGAAATTTAAATATTAAAACCTTAATAGTCATAATTTTATACATGGTTAAATTTTTTTTCATTGCATGTATATGGGTTTCGATCTTGTCTTGTTTATATTGTTAATTAACATGTAATTAAATTGTTGATCCATGGAAAACATGCATGTTTATCATGGATCATAAGATCTTATTTGTTACATGAATTGTATGACCATTTAATTTAGTATGATAAATCTAAAATTCGGGAAGACTTATATATATTGATTGTGATTATATGATAAGTAAAACCTAGATTTTAATTAGGGTTCATCATATAAATGGAATGCATGTGGCTATATGATGTACCTTTAAATGCAAATAATTGTTATTATGTGTTTATAATTTTTGTCTATTATTTTAATTACTTGTGTTTTGGTTTATTTAAAATTATGTTGAATTGTTGTAAACAAAAGGGTAATTTTCAATGAAAAATAATATGGACTAAATCCTATAAAAATTAAGAATTGTTTTGAAGATCAAATAGTTGATTGGTAATTTTTTGTACTGAATGGTATCAAAAGGCTCATCCAAAATGACAAACTGTGTGGGAAGTTTTACGCGTCGCTGGTCAAACCCGACTAAAGAAGGAGGTTATGCTTCAGCGCTGACCAATTCTCGCTTGCTTGTCCGTCATTGAGTTTCATAGACTGTTCAGATAGTACAAAAAGTACCTTAAGGTTGATTTGTTCAAGTACCACACCCGGAAACACTAGTTGAATAGACTTATGCAAAAGTACGGTAGTGAGTGAGTAATTTGGAGGCATTTCTTTAATTGGTTTCAAAATCCAATGCCATCAACCAAATATGTTTATTTGATCTTCAACTAAAAAGGTAATAAAATGTTTTATTAAATGATGGCGATGGAGTTAGTATGCATGCTTCTCCTCATAATTTTTTGATTCCACATATCAAATCGAATCACCCTTTAAAAAACTTAAGTCTCAATGACATCTAAATTAATGGACATTTGAAATTATGATTAAGTCAAGTGAGACCTTGGACCTAGATGCTAATGGAAAGAAACCTATGTGAGTGAGTGAGTTCTCACATGAATTGGTTTAGTTTTTTGATTAGAATGACTTAATTGAGTTACTTAGTGAGACTTAGAAAACTCAAGGCATTAAGATGGATGATGAAAAAAACCATGTTTACAATGCAACAAGTGTGGCAATGGAAATCCATAAATATCTAGAAATTGAAAAAATGTTTGTCAATTAATGTTCGACAAGTTACCTTGTTGAATACATTCATCAATAGCAGATAATGATGTGATGGGTTTTTCGCTCATGTGTATGGTTACTAGTTTTCACAGGAGATACTTATGGTTATTATGTATATCACCTGGGTATATTTTATTTTCTTTGAAATATGGTTATGATCGAAAATATAATGATTTTTGAACTTTTTCTGTAGAAATGGCTCAATTCCGACATAACGCTTTAAGTTTGCGTTCAAAATACTTTTCTTTTTGACGAGAAACATTGGACTGGCCAATTTTCAATGATTGGCATCGTTCTCTAAGAATTGTTCTTGAGAGTAGCTGATACTTATGAATATTGTATAAGCCTTGTCCTGATCTACCACTGTGACTGAAACTGCTGAAGATAAAGGCAGCATGGAAAGCAGAATAGAATATAAAAAAGCACTTTGTTGTGGCTTGTATTATGCTTGGAAAAATTGTCTCATTCTGCTGCAACGGCAGTTGAAAAATGTATCCACCCCAAAACATGCTGGTCTGAACTTCGAAAATGTTTGAGAAACCTCCTGCTGTAGAGATCTACGATCTGGTAGATTTCTCTACATTGTTGCAAAAGGACCTGGGTAAATCTGTGTAATTGAACAATGTATTGGAAATGAAAGGGCTCATGGACACCCAAAATTACAATTCACTTGGAAACCATTACGTCATTGATATGGCAGTGAACTAATCATACAGGTCCCTTAACATGGATTTCGAGTGATTTTTTAAGAAACTTCAATAGCATTGCGTGGGGAAGACAGTGAGGGATTTACGCATTGCTCATGAATATGAAAAGGGTTTGAAGGACAGGTAACCCCTACTCATCAAGTATTCTCATACAAAAGGGTAGGGATAAAACAAGTCAAAACCGAAGGAAACAAGCAGAAAAATAGGAAGGGTAATGGTGATAAGAAAACAAGCAAGTTGTGCCTTCTCAAACCAAATGCCTTAAATCCAAGAAGAGAAAGGAAAAATCCTAATAAGATCAAGCTTGTCACCACTGCCACATGACTGGGGCTTTGGAAGAGGAACTGCCTCTTTATCTCGTCGAGAGTTGCGAGAAAATAAGAAGAAGTCTTGAGCTTAGACTGCTGCCAGGTTAAGGTAATTTATTTGCAATTGAATTATTCAATTAACTCACAATTAAATTCTTGGGATATGATAGGTGCCGGATTAATGTTTGTATAATACGTGCTGAGGGATTTAATGCTGAAAGGAAACTAGCTTATGGGGATCAATATCTGCATATGGGCAATGGAGCACAAGCAGTTGTTGAAGCCATAGGAACGTTTGATTTAGTTTACCATTCGGGTTTAGTACTGAAAGTAACACTATTGTTACTTTGCACCTTCTATGTTAGGTGTTGTTTCCTTTTCATGTTTGTTGATATTGGTTTTAAACATACTGTTGTAGTATGTGAATTTCGTTTCTTTAAATGGTGTTATTCATTTTAGTGCTATTTCTGTGAATGGTGTGTTTGAAATTGACATGAATAAAAATGTCACCAAGAATAATAATTCTGTCTTTAGCATCAATAAGAAGAGAAAGTTAGACTTGGATTCTTCTTATCTTTGGCACTGTAGACTTGCCCATATTGGCAAGACTCGCATGCAAAAGCTTCAACGTGAAGGTCTTTTGGAAAGTATCAATGAGGAATCATTTGATATATGCGAAATCGTGTATTTTGGGAAGATGACAAAAGATACCTTTTAAGAGCAATATTGGAAAGAGCTACAGAATCTACTGGTCTATATTCATACTGTGTGTGTGGACCACTTAGACATGTGTCAAGGAAAGGTGCTAGCTACTTTTTAACCTTTTCGGATATTTCAGTCGTTATGGTATACATGTTTATTTGCTTAAACAATAAATCATGAGGTCATTTGAAAATCATTTAAGGTTTTCTAAAGCAGAAGTAGAACTGCAAACAAGGAAAGTAAGATTAAAGCTCTTCGATCGATAGAGGTGGTGAATACTTTAAGACAAGTGTTTAATGATTATCTAAAGTTGAGAAGGAATAGTCTGAATCTTACTTCTCCATATACTCCACAAACAAAATGGTGTATCTGAAAGGAGAAATCTACACTATAGGTATGGTCGATCTATGTTTAATCCTTACTACTCTACCGTTATCCTTGTGGGATTATGCTTAGAATCTGCTGTGGCGTTATTATTATTATGGTTCCCACTAAGAGGTTGATAAGACACCATATGAAATAATGGCTTGGCAAAGGCTGTATATGTATTTTTAAAGGTCTGGGTTGTGAGGGATGTGAAACGTGACTCTAGCTGAATAAACTCAAACAGAGATCTGTCAAGTGTATCTTTGTAGGATACCCTAAGGAAACTATGGGTTACTATTTTTACTTTCCACCTGAAAAAAAAGTAATTGTTGCAAGGTATGGAGGATTTTTCTTGAAAGAGATCTCATTCTCAAGAATTCAGTGGGGAGAGTTTGTGATCTGGTAGATGATCTCATATAGATACATTACATTCTGAAAACACTAGCGAGATTCCAGTATGACCTGAAAGTCTGGGTCCTCCACCGGAATTACATTCCTGTCCGTAGGTTCCGAAAAGGCTAAAATGCACCAACCGATCTCGTTCTCCTGTCTTAAACATGGAGGTTGAGGATGTTGAAGTAGGGGGATCTTGGAAGAACCTGCTAATTATCGAGTGTCATGATTGACCCTTTGATAAGGTTTTTGGCAAGGTGCATTGGATGAGGAAATGAAATCCATGAAGGTCTATAAAGTCTGGGATTGTAGTAGACCGACCTCCTAATGCCATAGGTAGTTTGGTGTTAAGTGGCACTATTACAAGATGAAGATGGAAATGGAATGGTAAAGTACACACCTATAAAGCTCGTCTTGGTGGCTAAAGGTGCACTCTAAACCTATGGGATTGATACGAGGACGACTTTTCTCCGAGTAGAGACATCTAGGGGGGAAGTATTAGGATTACTCATAGCCTAGCCTGCATACTTATGATTATGAGATTTGGCTAATGGATGTTTAATCTGCCTTCTTGAATGGTCGCTTAGATGAGGACATCTATATGGAGCAACCTGAAGGGTATGTTGATCCAAAATTTCCAAACGGTGTATGCAAACTTCAAAGGGCCATTTATGGTTTGAAGCAAGCATCACGTCAATGGAATAAACGATTTGATGAAGAAATCAAAAGGTTTGGATTTATTCAAAATCGTGATGAGCCATGTGTATATCGCAAAGCTAGTGGGAGTGATGTAGTATTCTTAATCCTATATGTCGACGACATTTTGATTATGGGAAATAACATTCCAAAGCTTAAGGAAGTTAAGGACTATCTTGGAAAATGTTTTTCTGTGAAGGATTTAGGAGAAGCTGCATACTTCTGGGAATTAAGATATATAGAGATAGATCTCTGCGGATTGATTGGATTAACCAAAGTGCTTACATCGATAAGATATTGAAGAAATTCAATATGCAAAACTCTAAGAAAGGTTTTATACCGATGGAAGTCAAACATGATTTGAGTAATGAAATGTGTGCTTCATCAGATGAGGAAAAAGCTTACATGAAAAGGGTACCTTATGCTTCGGCTGTAGGATCTATCATGTATGCTGTAAGGTGCACAAGGCCAGATGTGGCGTTTGCTCAAAACTTGGTCAGTCGGTATCAACAGAATCCGGGGAAGCTCCACTGGGTTGCTGTTAAACATATTCTAAGTATCTGAGAAATACGATAAGATATGTTTTTAGTATTTGCGGAATCACAGATACAGGAACTTGATGTTACAGTTTTTGTGTTCGCGTGCCCTGGCAATGCGAAAAAGAGGATAAAACGTCTCAGACGGGGTTATGTCTTTGTTGGTCAATGGAGAAAGCAGTAGACTGAAGAGCAAGAAGCCAGGATCTACCATTGCGATGCATGCGTCACAATCTGAGTTACATGCTGCGTCAGAAGTTGCAATGGAAGCAGTTTGATTAGGAAGTTTGTTGGAGATCTTGGAGTGATTGTCACTATCAATAAAGTAAACCTGATTAATATGTATTGGTGACAATTCTGCTCTGCAATCATAAATTCCCCCGCCAATGAAACCTGGAGTCATGAAAGGCGACAGACTTTTTCTGAGGAGATTCCACTATGTTCGAGAATACAAGTCGAGAGTGGTGAAATCAAGTTATCAAAAAGTTCACACAGTAAAAACCTAGTGTTGCTTTTACTAAAGCTTTACCTAGAGGAAAAAGTTAGGTGAACATGCCAATGAGATTGGACTTACGATTAGCTAGTGTTTCATGCATATCTGTGATTAGTATTTGGATAAAGGATGTGTAACTTTATTATTTGATAAAATAATATGTATTGTTGTGTTAATTTTGTTATTTTAATTTTGTATCCTATTTTTCATGTTTAGATCCTTGAATATTAAATTATTCTAAATGTCCGTTGTCGTTAATAATATGAGAATATTATTAAATCCCAAGACAATATTTTAATGTTGTGTAGGGTATACTTGGGAAAGTATATTGATGTGATTTCATACCAATTTAAATGATATTCGATGAATTGAATATAGGACTTTTCCCAACTTGTGATTGTACTTTATGGATCTTGGTCTTTAAGGTAAATCATAAATAACGTTATCCTCTGACTCGAGAGACCTGGAAATTGTCATGGATCTAGTGCTGCATTTCTGTATAGCTATTTACACGCTATACGTAACTGGTAGCTATACGATTGTTTTCAGAAGTGTTGCTAAATTCATAAGTTTTGCTTGTAGTCAATAAAGAATTTTGTTTCCTTCAAATATGTTTTTGAAGTTTTAATACAGCTGGGTCCCTCGTGGGATGTGTAAGATGGATGTGTGGCACACCCAAGATTTTCTGGAATACGTTCCAGAAGATTTGTTAATCTTGCTCCAATCGGATAATCGAGAAACAGAACAGTTAATTAAGGAATGACTTGAGAGCCATTTTCCTTTTTAACATTTTATTAGAAACAATAGGTAATAATAATGACGAATCATTAAAAGGTTTTTCAGGAAGACCTTACTTGGACAGATTCGTATTAGAGGCATCGGCGTGTAAACTAAGACGTAACCGATGCTGTGATCACACTATTAAATTTTTTTTTTGGGGGTCAAAGGGGGAGCTGTTGTTTATGGACGCTAAAATATAATCGTTGTTGTGTTAGGATCGAACTCTGATCACGGGATTACACTCACTACAAAGTTAACGATTAATAAATATTTATTTATTGATTTTTACACGTAAATAGTTAAAGAATCAGTTAAGTGTTTAATTGGATAACGGCTAACGACTAAACATGCAAGGGCTAAAGAGAAATTGGAGATCAATGGAATTATTGTGAGTTTGTGTTGAATTGGATAGCGTCAATGTTAAGGCTTATCCTAATAGAACTCAAAACACTAATAGTTTACCATATAAATACCAAAGGGTTTTTCCAAAGGGTAAATACACTTGTTAAAAGCCAAAAAATACTTCTCTTTTGTCTTCATTATTTTCGGATGAATAGTATTAACTTATAACCGAATTAATTATTTTCTTGTTTTACCGGTTTACGTGATTATCGAGCTAGATATTCTTGGTTAACTTTGGTAAGTAGTGTGTTTACAAGCGGTGGATTCAATCTTCCTTTAGATTGTTCTTGGAGTTTATTGATTCTTGTTCTTGCTAGAATCAAAAGGTATGTAACCCTAATCTTGGTTAATTATTTATGCATGTTAATTGATCCTAATTGCTTCCGCTATATTTATACTTTGATGTTATAATTATAAATTGTTATGAATGTATAATTCCATCATTAACTTAGTACACAACTCCAATCTTGCAAATTAACAACCCTTAACTCAGTACACAACTCCAAATCTGATGGGACCACACCTGAGAGACGGTTGCGACGCAAACTCAGGGTTCTCAGTTGAGTCAAGTTTCACTCATGCTTAAAACTCTGCAAAAAATATCAGCAATTCAACATATATAATCAAAGTTCAAAGAGCCTGATGTATGTATAAATTATAGCAAATGTGCTACTCATCACCTGTATTAACTCAACCTCGTGGTATCGGCATTGTTGTTGATCTCAGTGATGAAAGCGCAAATGCCATCCAACGGATTGTTTAAAATTATCTACGTCCAGGGGACCCCGTCATTCTCCTACGTACACATATGTGACAGAACGTTAGAAATTAAAGATAACATTGAAAATTCTAGATTTCAGGCAAAGAGTATAGTTTAAACTCAAGCAAACAAAGTTAAATTAATAAAATTAAATGTCAAGTCAATTAAAATATAAAATAAACCTCAGATAAATCCGTAATTATCAAGTGAAACATAGTTTCACCAAGTGGTTCTCCCTGTAAAACAGGGTCTTGGATTCACTGCACCTCATACAGTTGGATTGATTCGTCATAGGCAATTGAATTTCCAAAACAAATCTAAGTTAAAAAATATGATAAGTATAAGCTCAAGTAAAATAACATCTCTATCAATCATGAATTTTCAGAAGCAGAACTGGCTTAAAGTTGTGTAATTTAATCATCATAGTTATAAGATAAAAAACATAATAACACATCAAAGTTGTTCTCCCTGTTAAACAAATCAAGCATTGCTTCTATGGTTCTATAAACACTAAACTCGGGGTAGAAAAAGTACCATGTTTAATGAAATAAGTGAAAATATTGTTGTGCTCTTATTAACTTCACTTAGATTCTTAGAGTAGACACCAACATGGTGCCTATCTCATATCTAAAAATAGATTGAATAAACTTTTAGCAGCTAGTCAGAGATGAAAATTGGTTCTAAGTTTAGAAACCATACTAAATGTGGATGAACAATCAAAACTCCATGTTCTACGTTGTTAAAACTATACATGGATTTCATATTCAATAACATCTTACCTTCCCGTTATATCCCATTCCCTCCAAGGAACAACGACTTGGAGATCAAAGTCTTGTAGCTTTCCTGATCATTTTCCTTTCGTTTGCATCCGTGGGCAACGACATCTGCTCCAGCTCCTTTAGCTACATCAACCATCACTTGTTATATATTTTTTAAAAATGGAAAGAATTATGTAGTGTTATCTCTATCATACCAAAGAAAAAGTGTATATTTTTATGCTCACAACTTGAGAGAACATTTTATTTAACTATTTAGACAACCTTATGAACATTTAAATGGCACAAATTAAACATTCATGAATCACATAACGAAATATAGACAAAATCCCACTAACCTTGAGACGCATCACAACTCGGCCCCACAATGAGGGAAAAGCACAAACTTCGTGTTGCATACTAATGGCCTTGTATACTAATTTACCTCAAAATAAAGCAGTATGATTTTCTTTACACTTAATTATTAGTTTTCACATTTATTTTTCTGCTTCATTACACTTTCTCAGAGATTTCACTCCAGTTCATGGGGTATAGGTCATTCGTTCACGTTCATACTGGTTATTATTCAATATATTGTTAAAATCAACAAACATCAATTCACAAAACTTTACCTCATAAGAACTATAGAAGTGACTATTTGTGCAGTATTCTATAATTATCTGGACAACACGTAGAATCTGAGAAACAACCTCTCTCGGGAACGGAGGAACATGCTCCAAGAAATCATCCTCAAGCTGCAAATACTTCTTTGGTTTTATGTATTTCTCAAAGTACGTATCAAAATGGTTAAATAGATCAAGCCAATGATGGAAGTCCCCTTGCATCAACAATCGGAATCATCAATTATGATGTCAAGAAAATTATGCAACAGTCGTTATATAATATATTTTATATGTACCTTCTCGAATTCCCAAACGAAACTTTTCAGGGGTTCCTGAATCTTTTCGAGAGGTGTAGCAACTACACCATCGATGAATGATTTAATTCTGAGAGGCTGAAAGAAAACCAAAAAAAAATCATAATATATTTCACCGCAATCCTAACGAATCAAACTTTACAAAGTCATATATCAATAATGTAACACGAATCTAACCACCACGAAGGGGGTTAGGCACTCTAAAGGTACGTCTTGGGTACACATATTAGGGGTGGCCACGAAAAGGGTCAAAGACTCGCCCTTCCAAAGTAACCTAACAGGGAAAACCTCATCCTTTACCCGTTTACCAAAACCGTAACACACCTACCCTCTATAGTCATCATTATGGCAATAAGCAAAAACATAGACAATTAGTAGATAAAAATTGTAATCGCATCCTATCAATCCACATAAGTGCTCTCACCTAATCAGGATAACCTTAGGTTCGTAGAATTGATCATAGGGGCTTGTTTCTGGACTGTTATTTCTTTCTAACTATGTATGTGGGCATCAGCATAAAGGAGGCTCAGGCCTGCGAGTGTATAGGCGGCACCAAAAACCCGTAATAGCTGCAACCATGTAGCCACCCCGTCAAGATACGGGTTTTAGTAAACTACGCCTCCCAAAACAATAAACGCAAGAAAATTTCATCATCGCCTCAGTTACCGTATTATATAACAAAATAATAATTTTCCAGTCATGTTTTCTGAAAGAAGCATCCTATAATATACAATAAGAGCGCCTTTAAGATTCCAAAGTTCACCAACCCCGATATACTACGTGTTTCAATAATGTATTTCCCATATACGTGGAATCAAATATGTGATCCATATCGAAGCCTCACACGCACAAAACTTCTAGCAGAGGCAAAACCTCCCCCATTTTTACCAAAGGTGGTGTCAATAAACACGTAATTATCTTGTTTTCATCAGAAAAACACACCGACAGCCAAATCCTTTGTAGTGCATTCAGAACACAAATGTATGATAGGTATAGTCAAGCTCAAATCTAATTGACAAACATGAAAAGGGGATACATCTTCCATGGATGCAAGCTTAATAAGCTTACCCCGCCAGAATGCCCCTTTTCCTCTTTATTGGTCAGCAAACACACAACCTGCCATAATTTAGTGTGTGGTACACAACGCATTCATACACTACCCAGCAACAGAACTTTCAGCAGTTACAAAAATAATGCAACCTGTTTCAAACCAATCGTCGCACACCGATCAACATCGCTGCGCAGCATGAACGGTGGCAACAAAGAGATTGGTGGCATCGAGAAGTCTAGTGTAGGTCACATTTAGCAGTCGTAATGACCAAAGTTACCACTCCACAAATGAATCCACAGCTAAAGAGAAAGGTGAACCCGCCATGGCTGCAAATCAAACAATTTGCTCCGCCAAGATGCGAATATCTTAGAATTTTTAATTTTAACATGATAAAAATTCTTCTAATATAAAAACACTAATTTTCATTCTGATATATATACCAAAAACAACATTAAACAAAACACATTAAACCTAACAATATCACAATATCCTAAATTTATGTAAAAAAATAAATGAGAAAAAATCTTTATAGGGTTGAAGTACAGGGCACAACTCACAATTTTTTTAGGCATCTTGTTGGTTCATATCAGCCGCACCTCAAATCATCCTGCACCTAATTACAAAAACGAATCATACCGTAAACTTGAAAAAAATGAAAACAAAAACCTTACACAAATTAGATGGCCGATGAAGCTGTAGATGTTGTTGGTATGAGATGGATATGGGTTTGTGAATCCGTGGACGAAAGAGTGAGAGAGCAGAGAAAGAGGCACGTGAAGTGGTTTGGGAGAGGGAAAGGAAGAAGACACGTATATGGGGAGTGGGTATTATGTGACACGTATGTGGGAAATATTTAATGAAACATCGGGTCAGTTCTTTGGCAAACATCGGGTCAGTTCTCCGGCGGGTTTAGTTCGGGATGCATTAAATGCTCTTGACTCATAACATTCATAAGCATTTATGGCAAGCTGCTGCCTTTTAATTAAACAAGGTTTTTAACCCGCGCTCCGCCGCGGAGCGCCGGGTTTTACATTAACAAAACATATTAAGAACTGCTGAACTACAACTCTTCAATATAATCTAAGTGGTTTTTGTTCCTCTTCAAAAACTACTTTCCCTCCACCACATTTGTATTTGTTGGACTCGTCAAACCTGTACACTTCCCATTCGCCTAACCTGAAATAAAAGAGAGAAGTCACGATAAAGGTTTGTGTATGAACAAACTAAGGAAAAAAACCCTATTGATGGTGGCAAAACATCTTCATAATTAACAACATGAATAAAAATGTAGTAGCTTTCATATAAACTAAAAACCATACCAACTCATAGTTATGATTAAAAGTGAAAATATGGAAAGATTATTAATCTCAGATCTTAGCAATTACTGTAGTTTGATGGTATATACTCTCTTCCAACAGTGTTTGTTACAAAAACTCTTGTCAAAGTATGGAGCCTAACTTGTAAATAGCTCTTTTTAAAAGTCAATGTGTAATAGCAAACACAAAGAGTCCTTAAAGTTCTAACTAAGCTAAATACTATCTAGCTCATAGTGTCTCATTATGAACATACACAAACCAAAAATATGTTTTTGATTCCATCCCTCGTTGTTTACCATGCTTCAGTTTGCCTTAGTGCTTACTCTATTCTAGTTTATCAAGAATCATATGGCGATGCATATTCCAGACTAAAAAGGAATACTATCTAGCTCACACAGTATTGCACACTATGAGTATGACAATCGAAAAATGAAAAAGATATAAACCATATTCACCTTTCTTGAAGAATGGAGGATATTAGGTTTAACAGCAGCAGTAGAACTAACTGAAACAGCGCACCATACTCGAACTACGCAAGAAATTCAGGTATGTGTCAAACATTCTTTCATATATCTCAACCCCATTCTTCCTGCCATCTTTTGATTTCCACAGTGCACAACAAATACAAATTTTAACAAAAGTTATAACTTTAAATAGCAAAAACTAATAATAGCTTATTGCAGCAATGATGCCAAACAGAGGATAAAATAGATCATATTTAACCTTACTTTTGAACGTAAGGGTCACTGTTAATAATCATGGTTATGAGAATGTTGGCATCGGTTAGAACTTATAAACAGATCCTTCGGGGGGCAGAGATCCGTTTAGTTCTGTCACATTTCCATCTGAATCCTTCTAAATTTCTTTAATACTTGCATTGCCCCAGTCCATTAGAGTAATATCCAGATTACCCGATATGGCCTAAGCATAAACTATTATGCTTTGGGATTTTACGCACAAATAGAGTCTCATGGCCATTCGAAAAAGTCAACAATACACGACCTTCTTTAACAATTGCAGTGTGTCGAGGACAACGGGATCAATTATTTTCTTGTTGATGCTCCACAGTTTATCCCATTCCATAAGATTCAGATTCTTTGACGGCCCCTGTTAAGAAAAAAAGAACAAAACTAAGATCTAATAACTAAAAATGTAGAGATTGTACTTCATTTTAACTCGAGAGTTATGCTTTATACCTAAGAGTCCGGGTCAAACAGGTTAAAAAATAAATCAAAGAAAGAAAAACGGTTAAAAATCATCTAAAGTGTATTATTTATGAACTTCTTACCTACTCAAGTATGAATTGTATTAATGCCTCCATTTTTAGACCTCTGCGTACCATTCCTTGCACAGTCGGGAAATGGGCATCATCCCATCCATCAACCATTTCGTTCTCAACGAACCATAGAAGCTTCTGTTTGCTAAGAGGCGTATATACAATATTTAATCTACTAAATTCATATATATGAACCTTTCTAAGCCCCATAGTCTCTTGAATTCGGAAATACTGAGCATTTCTGTCATGATACTCGCTAGATTGAAGAGCATGTGTAATACCTTGAATAGAATCAACAAATGCACATGATAAGTCATATTTGGGATATATTTTATACTTTGGGCCAATTCTTTGATGCGGGATTGGATTGCAACGATAGTAGACTGGATCACGAAGTGACTTGTTTGGATGTTGCATATCAACTTTCCCTTTTAAACAACATTGTAATCCTCTATCTGATCCAGCAAGCATTTCGTTCTATAACTTGATATTTCCAGCGACTGTGTTGTTTCTACACTTGGAATCAATCCTGGTCATACGCTCGCTCTGCATTTGCTCACGTGGACTATCGTGAATAAAAGATTTTTCTTCTTCAATAAACTTTTGTGCAATTCCTATAAGCTGCGGGAAGTAATCAGAACTAAATATGAGCTCATAATTAATACCCATAGTCTCGAGGTCGTTTAAAATATTATATACAAACTCGTTATTCTTCTTAGCTGGATTTGTATCATCAAAATGAATGATTTGTTTCCCGTGGTACTTTTGAGCAGAGTCTTGGTTCAATAAAGCAGCCTTTAAATGACCTATGTGGAGATAACCACTTGGTTCAGGGGCGAATCTTAAGCGAACTTTTCCCATCTCTGCATGAGGCAGATAAACTTCGGGTCGTTTACGTTAAAACATGTAGCTTTTTCAAATCCATCACCAATAAGAGTATGTCCTTCTAGGGCTTCAATTTAATTATAAACATGGCTATCAGAGAATGTATGTATGTCACTATTCCGATAGGTTCGTTCCAGAAAATCAAATCGATACAGTAATCATAATCAGGAATCTAGAAGTCGATAAGAACCCTATAAAGGATTACAGAAACTTAACATGCAAACTAAACACATTTATCTGATTATCTCTCGTGTATATTCAGACACATTAAATCATGTGCGTGACATCTCTAGATTAAAGACACACTCTATCATAATTAGACCCGTTGTACCACACTCATGAACATCAAATTCTTTTAGCATCTAACATAAAAACCCTTATACACTTGAAAATGGCTCTCTTATGGTCCACTTATTAGCTTTGATCTTACCACATCATACACTTGTTTAGTAGTTAGTACAGAGTAATAACCTTGCAACATGGACATCTACTAACATGTTTTCCTAATTTGATTCAGGTTAGATAAGTTGTGTTCAATGAATATAGATTTTGAGAGAGAGGAGGTAATCTGATAATACCAAACAGGATGAAAATTACCAATTCATAAAATAGAATAAGTACACCCGCCAAATATTTAAAGGCAGCGTCCAACATAGCGCTAACTACTATCAAAATAAGGATGTGAAACTTTTACCTTTTGAGATGTAGGATCCGAATTGAAACCCCAATCATTGTCGGATCCTACATTACCGACATAATAAGCACCTATAGAATCACCACACCTATTGTCTCCTAAATTACTACGCACCCATAAGACTGAATTCTGGAATCAGAAGAAGAACCTGCAACCTTTTTCCTTTATTGATGCAGGATACAAACTGACCCCCAAATTATTGCTAAGCAATTAAGTATCAAAAAATAGAGGACCATTATTCAGGTTTTCAAATTAAGGTTCATTATTTACGTTTCTAAATGCAAATTCAAAATTTATATTTTTAACTTTTCGTTTCCCTTCCATTTTTGAATTCTTGCTTGATTGCCTCTTCAAACCTTCTGAATAACAAAACTGATATATTATGGGTCTGAATATATCCAAAGCAATGTTAAGTTTAAAGTGCTTAGAGCTTTGGTTACTTTGATTGTATTATGGGTATAATTAAGTGGGCTTGGACCACTAATTCTACAAAGATTAAGAATGTTCAACTTACTACACCAAAGCTAACACTAATGCTTTTTTATTTTTTGATACAACCAAAAGAGTATGCATACTTGCAGAAGAATGTTCAAGCTCTTATTCTGGCCATATGGTTGAATAGGGAACATACATTTATGGAAATATTTAGGAACTTGTGTTATTCGCTTTTAATCGAATATCTTTATTTATCAGCTCATCTGATTATAAGTGTATAACACATGCTTACGCACATTTTGAAATGGAAATAGAATGAAATCACTTACAAAGGTGAAAAATGCCGCATCGTGATCGAGTCTGCCGAAGCCTTCAAATAACGGAAGATCAGAGTGTAGGGCAATCTGAAAGGTTAATAGGGTTGTCAAGTTTTCGGCGATTTTTGATTATCGTGAGGGTAAGAAAGCAATTTCAGTGAATCTACATTCTTCAAGCTTCTAAGAGCCTGCCCATGGAGCATATCCAACGTCAGTTTCGCGGGTGATTTAGTTGAGCCTGAACTTTTTTTCTTTCAATCTGGGTTTTCAAGATGATGCAATATTTTTGTGGCTGTTTAAGTGGACTTTGTAGGAACATTAGTGTAGCCCGAGAAAGATCCCGAACCATGCGTGCTTGTGTCTCTTCAGCTCCATTAACGATTTTGGTTCAAACTCGTTCATTAGAAGCAGCTTCTGACTCGCGTGGTCCAGCTGTTGAAGTGCCGTATGTAACACCCCCAAAATCTGATATGCAGCGGAATGGTAACATTGGGGTGTTACGTCAAAGTACAACAATCAAGATATAGGAAACGACTTAAAAATGGCGTTTTAAACAAGAACATTCGATGCATTATAGCAAAATCAGAGCTTATACATTAGGTCCCATAAGTTTTGAAAAGAAAAGACATACTACATAAGATCTTTAAACAAAAGCTTAATAATCCCAGTCGACGTGGTAGGGTTAAAAGATTTAACTAACACAAATACGGGTCAAGCAGGTGGACATCACCAAAAGTGTGTTAAATTGCATAAACTTCCTAAATCTGTTTAGTAAAAAACAAAAGCTGCATATTGCTATAATAAAAAATGTAATACTCATATTCAACATGTTTTATTTATAAAACTCAAGAAAGAATAAAAAAGGTCTGTGCCAACCCTCCCCGTACACACTAAACCTGAATTTATAAGTTCATATACCAACTAAACCTGGATTTATAAGTTCATATACCTATAGCTTCATACCTATAACTATTACATCCTTCATGTGTAATTACATAGCAAACACCATTCAAAACCGGTACTTTGGTAGTTTTATCTTTCATGGTTCATTTTTTTTACATGATTGCAAACCTAAATCTGAAACTTTAGAATTATGTACCTTGATAAGCCTTTGCCTGAATCAAGCGATTCCCAAAACCGGTAGATACAC
Source organism: Tanacetum coccineum (assembly GCA_026074375.1). Lineage (NCBI taxonomy): Eukaryota > Viridiplantae > Streptophyta > Magnoliopsida > Asterales > Asteraceae > Tanacetum > Tanacetum coccineum. Next base: position 60,454 of record BQNB010017846.1, read on the forward strand.
TGAGAAGCATTTTCGTAGAAACGGGAGTTTGAACCTGCCATTATTACTATGACGTTATTAAAACAGTCAGTATAAAAAATCATCAGCAAACGCACGCAAACCTCATAAAACACACACAGTCATCATCTGCTACATATAGAAAGAACTACAACTACATTTTCATTGTTTCTAGATCAGTTCCAGAATATGTTAAAAGAGTGTTTGGGATTGCTTATCAAACATAAGAATATGAGTATAATTCACTCATACACTCACTTGTTCAATTATATAGCACTACAACAGCTAACTGTACGAAACTACTAATAGAAATATACCCCTTTGTTCCTTATTGACAATTTGACCTAATGAACATGATTTTCACCTCTCGATTATGCGTGAACTTTTTTCATTAGGATTCAATGTAATAATAGCTATTCAGGTCATTTCAATGTTAAATTACTGCAAACAAAAACCATACATGATAAGTAAACAGTTGCTTATGCCGTTTGTTGAAGCTTATATATAAACCTATGAGTTTATTTGACCTTCAGAACACAATTAAGCCTTTTTTAATTGAAAACCTTACGCACCAAACACAACCAAATCCAAATCTCAACAAAACCACAACAGCATACCTTAAATTTGCAATTCCTTCTTGTTGAAACTGAAATACGATGCCACCGGACAAAATCTAAGACACAAACAAAGCAAATTAAACAAAATTACAAACATAAAACACAAAAAAAATTAACAAAAAACTAAATCGAAATTGTAAATGTGTTTGAATACCTTAGAAACAATAGGGGTGGTGGTGTTTAGCAGAGACGGCGGTAAGCAGCAGCCGGTGATGGTAACCAGCGGCAGCGCTTGTAGTACTACACAAACACAAACCAAATTAACAATATTAAAAGAATATTAGGCGAAAGAGCAATTAAATCAAACCCAAACTATAAACTAAATTTAAAAACATCAAAACAAACCAATAGAGTTAGCTTGCAGCTAGAGATGATGTTACCTGGTGAATCTTCAATTTCTTCTTATGTGTGTGTCAAAATATATGAAGTGGAAGCCAGATCTCAAAACCATTGAATATGATAAAGTGAAACGGTGGAGAAGGATCGAGAAGGAGAGAGAGAGAGGTGGGTGAAAATAAAATGGTGGTATGTGTGGGAACCGGGAAGAATAAAAAGGTAGGAGTCGGGTCGGAGCGGGTTGCCTTCATTACTAAATGCGTTCATTAAATGTGTCTTGAGGGAATAATCTTCCTGATTAATAATATAGTATAATATATTACGTTCTCCCTCTTTCAATCACTATTGTTTGCTTATGTTTCAAGTGAACTAGAAGGTATCCGCGCAAAGCAGCGGTTTCGGAGGCATTAAAAATAAAAAACTAAAAATGAATAAAAATATATTAAAATAAATGTTAAATTAAAGAACACAAAATTTTAAAAAATATGGTGAAATTTAATCATGAAAAAAGTAAATAAATAAAAAGATATTTCAATTTAAAAATAAAAGTAATTTTTTAATTAAAAAGTGACATATAACAAAAAGTTTTTACAAAAGGTTGTTAGATGAGTATGTTTATTGTTAAAACGATGTCTTACCACAACAAAAGTCGAGTTAGTGACATAAATCAGACTTGACATTTACTCTAACATTTTCGCCTCTAAAAATAATTTAATATCGCCTCTGGACATATATAAAGCGTCAACTAAAGTTCGGAAGCTAAATCGCTTTCTAGCAACCATTTGATCGTAGTGGGTAAACATCACAAAAATAAGTATGCTATAAAATGCGATAATTAAAAAAAATAGAGAGTTATTTTAAATATCATAAATTGTTTGGATACCACGAAACTCATTCCCACCCATAAACTAAAAAGAAATCAATGACTCAGATTAATTTTTTTTTAATTATTTCACTTGTTTTTTATAATTTAAATATCTCATTAACAGTTAATCGTTAGACAAAATAAATTATACCTAGACCAGCAATAAATTATCTTTCTATAACACGGAACATTTTTGACCTATAACTTTCGACCAACACTTCTTTTTCGCTCTTTTTTACATTTTTAACGTCTTTTTTTTGGTATCGAAACCTTGCATGAAGACATCACACGTACCCGTTTCACCACAATAATTTGACAATATATATAACACCTATCAACTCTGTGCTCTAAACAACACATTTATATGTGATTTAACACTTATATCGAATTACATGTGATTTCATTAGAATTACATATCATATATGATTTATCAGTAATATCATATGTGATTTAACACTAATATCACATGTGATTTTGTTAGTGTTTAATCACATATGATTTCTCATGCAAATTTCAACAACGAAAAAAAGTAAAAAAAACGAAAAAAAAGTATGTCAAAGTCTATCAAAGTGCATATTTATAAAAAGATAATTAAATGCTCTTCGTGATGGTATATTTTTTCGTTTAACGATTAACGGTTTAGAAGATATTAATATTTGAAAAAAAAATGATGCAAATGAGTTTTTTGTTTAATCACATCTATTGGATCACGATGAAGATGGAAAGTGAACATTAATCTTTTGATATCCAAATAAACTTAAATTAAAAAAACAGTATACAAAATAATATACACATAGTATGGATGAGAATAAATTTCAGCCGCACCCTATGTTGATTAATTTCTTATATCATTCCATATGAGAAATTTCAAATAAGATGCATCACAAAGGATTTCATATTTGTTTCGTGTATGGTGTTTTTTGCCTTTAAAACGTGATAATTAACATAAAGGTTTAACTAACGCTATTATTCGATTATATTACATGTTTTAGTAGAGTAAAGGGTCTGGTTATTTAGTTTTTTTATTAAGTCTTTTAAAATTAAAGTGTTTGTCTGGATATATGTTGTTTGTTTGTAAATGGATATATGACTGTTTGTTTTGTGTGCTGAATATGGTGTCTGAATTAAAGAAAATTACTTTTATACCCTAAAAAAAGTTACGTAAGATTATAAGTGAAGAAATGAGAGGGTAAATATGTAAAATTATAAATTAAGTCATGAACTTAATATGGAGACCCTCTCCCTCATTGCTTTTTCTAGAAAGTCATTTGTTAATTTTAAGCACAAAACAAACAAGTCTTTAGTGACTTAATTAATTTACCAATTTTTCAATTAAGACTCTAAGTCTCTATCAAACACTACCTAAGTAAAATGTCCTTGTTTTAGGACACGATTTAAATCAATTTATTACTATTATTATCTTTTTTCGTTTAATCGCGAGTGGATCATCATAAATATATCTTTTATATAATAAAATAATTACATCATTTTGGAGTTTTCTATCAGATTAAATCTTATGTGAAAATAAATTGGACCAATCAGAATGCTTGACTTTGTCACGAAAAAAAATCGTGCGATCTGATTGGTCAATAAAAAGTCAAAACTGAAAAAATTTGGTGGAGAAATCTGATAAAGAAAAAAACACATAAAAATATGTGTGTCGAATTTGTGAAAACAAAAACTTGAATAAAGAGGAGATAATTAATAAAACTTTGGTGGTTTAATTTTAAATAAATTATATCGAGTTAAAAGTGTAAATATATAAATTTACAAGTTTTATTATAACTTTAAAAAATAAACAAATAACCCCTCAAACTTTATACCTCTAGACTTTATATTTTAAAATACAACAAAATGTATGCTCATTTCTTTCTTCCAAAATAATATTTAACATTTCTAATCACATTCCAAAATCTATCGAAGACTTTTGGGTGGATTTTTATGTCGGTCTGAAACATGTAGTACAAAAACGAAAAAGCACAACGACAGGTTCACTTGAGCCGACTCGGGCTACTAAAAGGAGCAGTACGGCTAGGATTAGTTGGCTCTCAATGTCGATGTCAAGAAAACATGTAAATTCACAATAAAAGAAATTAGTTAATCCTCTCAAGTTCATTACTACGTTAACATATAAAAGATATAATGAATCCATTATCTTCATATATTTCGTAATACTCTTAACACAATAATAAAACAGAAAATAAAAAACAATATACATGTAGTTAAAAAAAACATGATGTCTAAGCCACGTGCGTTCACGAGCAATTAAAACTAGTTATAAAAAATAACATAAAAATCAACTATTATTAGAAATGCATATTACATGCATAAAACTAAGATTAATAATGAGTCATTCATTTCCATGAGTATTAAATTATATACATTCGTAACACAATCAAGAATTCCCTTCAATCGTAATAACCGTTTTTCATTCCAACTTCCATTCACATCATTACCAAAACACTACGTTCAGCTGGAAAGCATTGAACCAAATTTATATTTTAACTAAAAGAAAAATAAATCTGCCTTCGACTTTTAACAGTGGTGAACATTATTAAGTTCTGTCTTTTTTTCTGTTACTCTCCAGTGCTAGTTCGATTAAGTCTTTTCAATTTGTGGTGCAAATGTCCGCCCGCGCTCTGCTCCATGACAGTTAGCGGGTGTGGTTGTGAGTTAGCCGTGAGAAACAAACTAAAGAACTCAAAGATGTGTTAAAAACTTCGAAGTAAAAAAATGGCATTGTGTATAATTTATTAGAAGTACATAAATGCAGGTTTTGATGCTCCTGCCCACTCGTGTCTTGCATCTCAACTGCTGCAAATCCAAACTCTGGTGACCTGGTTGAGTCACCAGATATTACTCACAAATATATCCACTAGGAACAACATATTTGGTTCACCTTCTCTTTCATACCTGCATCACAATATAAATTGGCTTTGGTCTCTAATTATTATGCTAGTTGAGTAGTGGGTCAAAATGGGTGTGGGTTGAAACATGTCAACTTTTAATATGGGTCAAATAGGACAGGGTCAGGTGGTGTTGAACCGCAAGCACTTTCTTTCCTAGCTATAAAAAAGTAGACTTAGATGATGAAACGTGAATGCAGGTTTGCAGGAATAATGCACTTGTTACTGTCGAAAGACTGATTTTTAGATTTTAAATACTTTCTATATGTATTATACTTTTCTATATGCAGTGATTAACGTGTCGTTCTTTTCCCAACAAAGTCATCCCAAAGGGGGCAATACCAATCCATTTTATACTAAATTTGGTCATTTCAGTTTACTAATTTTAGTAATGGATCAATGTGGTCATATATATATATATATATCTTACATTATATATATCAGGATGAAACAATGCCACCTCATGCAACATAAATGCCACATCATCACCAAAGAATGCCACATCACCCACAATTTAACCCACGTCATCACCTTTTAAAGACACCTAAGCATTTATTAATTCACATATGCAGCCAAGAAAGCCACCTAAGCATTTATTTAAGCTACGTATGCATCCTGCAATCTTGCAAATAAATTCGTATTAAAAAGGCTATTGCAAAGAATTGAACCCTGGTCTATGCATCCACAACCATTAGAACTACCGTTAGACCACAATGATAGTTGTGACAAGTTTTTAAAAAACAAATACATAAGTTCTCAATATTTTAGGTGAACAAGTAAACACAATCGGCAATTTTAAATTTGAATCATTCCCATAAACTAAAATCCTAAAATTTCTCCCTATACATTCGCATTTTATATGAAACTTGAGAGTAAATACGGCAACTCAAATTCAAATAAGAAATCAAAACGCACGATTCAAATGAAAGTAGATACAACCACACAAGATCACCATTCACCATCTACACCAAAAAATCATTGATCAATCAATTTCTATCTATCAATAACCTAAAAATGCGCTTCATATCACTATATGATAATCAAAACAACTACTTCATGAATGATGATAACAAAGACGTTGTTGAGTAAGGTAATATGTTGATATTTTGTTTTTCATTTATAATGAAATTCTGATTTTTATTAATTGGATTGTTTTTGAGGATTAACTAAAGAGTTACCTAATTTTGTAATTGAAGATAGAGCTATATACGTATTACCATTCTTATGGAATTCTAAATAGGGATTTCAATTTTGTGTGGTTAATTGTATTTATTCATTTTATCCGGGGTTTAGATGAAAAATACGTCATATGTTCATGAATCCGCCTCAAAACAAAGGATAATTCTTTTCTAACAAAAATTAAGTTTACTAGGTGCAAATCAGATATTTAACCTTTTAAATACTATAATTTTGCTTTTTGTCATGATAATTGTTACTCAACAATAGTTTTGTTATCGAATTTGTCTAAATGTAAGAAGGTAACATTTTTTACGCCAAACAAAAGCATGTCAGCTTGGTACAATTAATAATGTTAACTATGGTTCGTATATCTAGCAGGCAGTATGAAATGGATTTAGATTGCCCACCATTCCTGATTGTGGTTGAATTGTGGGGTCGTTTATCGACGATTCTATATGTTTTATGTCTCATGGTGTACAACTTTCATTTCTATGACGTTGTGAAGCAGTACTTGGACCGACTTTTGACTAGAGTCCCTAATGATGCCATGTTAAAGCTTATTAGCACTTCAATTAGGAATAATTCTTATTTGTTTGTCTTAATTTTAATTTATGATAATTTTGGTGTTTACAATGATTTTCGGAATTATTTAGGTCCTTTCGCTTTGATTTGATTTTTATTCTAATTTAGTTTATTCCATTTTCCAGATGGCCCATAGCAACTACTTTTATATTGAGGATGGGCAATGTGTGTTGATGAATCGTCACTCTCGGATGGCCTAGGGCTAAGGTAATCCATTATGTTTGCAGAATACGTGCCTTTCCCAAATCCAACATTGTATCAGCATCAGTAACGAATCCAGAAGCTGAATATGGATTGGAATGAAAGGTACTTGGGAATCCTTGATTACTCTACCATAAGGGTGCCAATACAAACACATGTAATGGTATTACTCTTTGGTCATGTTGTGTGTGACTGTTAGTTTATTCTTAAGGTATTTTAATTTTCAGATTTGACATATTAATTTATTCTCATATTTGACATATAGCTTTAGGTGCCACGGGTCTAGTTGTTGCGGCTGGACTAACTATCGCTGAAGTTGGTGCGACCGTTGCTGGTGTTGTGGTTGTTGAAAATGTATTTTATTCTCTTATGTGTTTAAGACGGAAAAGAGAATGGACCTGGTGTTAGATACATTTACATATACTGAATTTTTTTCATTGCAGAAACAGCCGTTCGTGGAGGACAAGTTTGCTTTGAAAAGTGATGTTGCACATGATTGTGTGCATGAAGGAGCATGTATCTCGACATTTATTATTCGCAATGTGTTGGAAGGGGCCAATATCGTTACACGTAAGTGAATTACTAATTGATAGTATACTGTTGAGTGTGTGTTGTGACCCTGAAGTATGATACAGGAGATAAGAGATGGACTGACCATCATTAATGAACTAATCAAGAAAGGAACATCAGCACTTTTTGTGACACGTTGTTTACACCCGTTTATCATATAATATTTAAGCCGCTTAGCGATACCAAGCTAATTGTTGATATTAACCTATAATACTGAAATTGGTACAACAGTGTATATATAGGTTGTGAATTCACGCCTCCTTAGAGTACATGCACATGACAAATGAGGTGCTCACTGCAAACATTATATTACCCGTCTACCTGATGCATCAAATAACATACATATATAATCTTTTGTCACAACTGTCATTATATATTACTATACATTGGAGCTATTAAATGGGAGTTTAGCATGGAAACTAGCTACTGATATAAATTTTGATGTTCATATACGGTGGTGGGGAAAGTATAGGTTTAGTCAATCAGTTGTGCCTACCGCGGTCAAATAATAATTTAGAGAATTTACTGCGAGTTTAAAAAGGCTAAAGCGGGCTTTACAAGAATATCATGCATTAAGAGACAATTGGGCCCGCCAAAAGAACTTAAAGAAAAATCAGTGGGTTAAAGGGGATTATCCTGTCCCGTTACCTTCGTAAAAGTCTCAAAAGAAGTGAAAAATTGAAAACATAAGATGGAGAAATGGTCTTAGTCTGTTGATTGTTGTTTTCCACTATTTTCATATTTCATATAGGGGGTGTTTGGATTAGCTTATTTTACCAGTTTCTCAGATTATACTAACCTGCAAAACCCGATAAGCTTACCTTTTGGGCTTCTAAGCTTAAGTTTGTAGCTAATAAAGTCTATAAGCTCAAAGAGATATGCTCAGAAGCTAATACAAGTGAGCTTATTGGTTTTTCAGATTATGATAAGATGATAATCCCATTTGTATACGTCTAACGTTAGTATAAAAGTATTCAAAAAGATATATTTGTACCATTTACAAGTTTGAGTAGACTTTTAGGTAGGTAAACGAGTTCCGTGTATAACTAACAAACTAACAACATCCTTGGAGTAGGTGAGTGGTTGCTTCCAGCCATTAAAGAATAAACACTATCTTTATTTATACATTATACAAGTTGATATTAGAATATTCATTGTTTATAAGTTTGGCCTACTTAAAGTCTTGATATATTTATCTACAAACAATAGCTGTCATTTTTTTGAATATCTAGAGCAAAATGAGATGCAGGTTGACAAAAGTCACCCCTTTTTTATGCGTACCTCTACCATAATACTGAGACGATAACCGAATACATGTAGAGTTTATGACTAAATTACTCAGTTACTGTTTGTGTGAAACTTTTTGTTTCTTTTGGCAGTACAGGAGCCTTCATTATACTTTATGTACATTCTCTAATTTACATATGTTTGTTTTGCAGCGATGATAACTGATCGTTGATTTCAAAGTGTTTCCAAGAAGTTGGTCTTCACCGATCCACTATATAACACGGTGTCCAACAGCCACAGCTTTACCAGAGACGC
>BQNB010017847.1:0-22500 GCA_026074375.1 Tanacetum coccineum
AGAATCTAAAGACCCAACTCAAAGGGAAAATGCCTTGTGTCACTATTGATGTTAAAACACCAAAGGTTTCTGCTTTTGAAAAGTAAGCAATTGATTATGAACCAATTCCTCCACGTCAAAGAAGCAATTGGAATGTTCATCACGGTTATCTCAACAGCCTTAAGGATACCTTAGATACACTCCGTAAGATAGTTGAAGAGGCTAGAAGTGAACTACCTTCGGATAGTAATCTAGACTATGCCTGCGTTTACACTAAACGGTTTCAGGAACTATTAGCATATGCAAGTGCCTCGTGTCCTAAAGCGGTTAACAAATGAGATAAATTCATTGCTACTACACCTATCACTAAGAAAAAGCGTGTAACCTTTGCTGGCCCATTGGAAACCTCAGGCAACAACACACCAAAACATGTCAAGCAATAATCAGTTCAACCAACTAATGTTCCTATTCTTCTTTCTACATGAGTAAACATTGCCACTATAGCTAGCGGGTAAAAACCTAGGAGCAATACAAAGAAAGATAAGACCTTGCCAGCTAAAAGTGTGCCCAAGAAGAAAGTAGAAGACCACCCTAGGAATAATAAGTCAAAACTGAGCAAAAAGAATCGTGTTGATTCATGTACTAGCTTTAGGAGTACTGTATGTGATACGAATTCTAATTCACTTTGCAAGACATGTAATGAATGCATTAATTCAGATAGTCATGATAAATGTGTTGATAAGTCCTTGAAGTTTTCCAAACCAACCCCAGTCAGGAAAATCTGGAGAGTCAAACAGGTTAAACAAACATGGCAACCCACGGGCAAACTATTTACCACCGTAGGACATCATTGGAAGCCCATTGGTAGAACATTCCCTTTAGGTGCACAGTGCCCTTTAACTAGGAAAACTACACCTAAAGTTGTGCCTGTAAAAATATGGAAGCCCACTGGTAGAATAATCCCGTTAAGAGGACAGTCCCCTTTAACTAGGCCTACTGTACTTACTAGTGATGTCGTGCTTGTAGACCCTCAGGTACACCATACCCCCGTTGATTACAATATTGTTTGCTCTAACCAACTAGACCCCAACATCGATTAGGGATTCAATGTATCCAACTCTCCATTTTCGTTTATGTTCAAATGCAGGTCGTACAATTCGTCCTTTGGTATTTGGAATCAGGCTACTCAAAACATATGACTGTAGATCGCTCACGGCTTAGGAATTTTGTTGTATATATGTACATATTCTTGATTAAAAAAAATTCAAGACATGTCTTCTGTTTATCGATAACATTTACGGTCCTAGAAATGTCATTCAATAATGACACGGGTCTTTAAATAAAGCTCGATCGGAAGTTTAAACTTTTCAAAACATGTCTTTATGGCTTGCAGTTATTTCAAACTGCAACCCGGTTTTTAAAATGAGGAAAGCTCGTCGCCAAAAAGACGGCTGTTCCTAACAACGGGTGATTAAGTTCTCCCGGGCATGGATTACTTTATATCCATGCACCCTCGATCTAATGTATGCTTCAATACATTATTTCTTGATCCAAAAGAGAAGTCTTCCTTTTATCCAAAGGATTTTCCGTCTATGATTCTTCAGAAAATTATTTGTGTTTCTAAAGTTGGAAAAGTTATGTTTACCAATCAATCGGACTACTGCTCTTTAAATAGAAAACGGGTCATTGATTGAGGGGGAGAGTAGTTTTTTTCAAATTTATGACATCTAACGGGCATTTTGTTAATTCATATAAATAATTAAGCAAGATAGTATATCTAACGGGGTTTCTGTTTGAGGGGGAGTTGAACTTGTTTTAACCTAAAAGGCCAAAAGTGTCAATTATATGCAGTTATAGGGTCTTATGTGCTATTTGCTACTTGTCTCTTTGTCTCATAAAATGTGAAGGACCTTTTTTGTGCCAATTATATATCTTAATTTTCCCTTTTGTAGAACATTTGTGTTAAATTGTTAAGTAGGTAGAAAAGAGAGGGGCTGGAAATGTCAATTCCTGAAAGATTGTATACTAGTATAAAGGCCCTTTGCGTTTTGACCTGGTCAAAGACATCAAAGACCAGTCAAACATCTCTTTCTTTCTTTCTCAACTTAAAACGCATTACCTTCTTTGTGACTTGCCTGATTTGTGCCCATTTGTGAGAGTTCTCACTTAGGTAATGCTTGGATTTTGTTTGTTATCATCCATATATGCTTTATCTATAACATTTTGGCCTGAATTTCCTTAAATCGCATTTTGTTAGGGTATTCGTGCAAAATCATCAACCAAATCTTGGTTAGTGTTCCTATTTGAGTTTTGTTTACTGGGTTTACATTAGAATACGTACATGATGCTTAGTTGATGTCTGAACTGCTTCCCCAATAGCTTTCTTAGGGTCTTAGTGATTTTCGAACATATTTGACCTTTTAAGGCAAAATCGTGGTCATGTGTTGTTTAAAATGGCTACTTGTTGTTATTGTAGTTAGTAAGTATATTAGAGCGTATATCATGAGCTAGCTAAGCCTTGGAGGCCTTATGTTTTTATTGGATTCTGCAAAAATAAGTGTTCTTGATTGCGTTTTGCCTTAAGTGTTCTTGATTGCGTTTTGGCTAAGATGTTCTTGTTTGCGTTTTGGCTGTTTTATAACTGTTGCGTTTTGCCCTAAGTATTCTTGATTGCGTTTTGGTTAATGTGCTTAGTTGCGTTTTGGTTGCTTTATATCTGTTGCGTTTTGCCTTACATATGCCATTGCGGTTTGAGTATAATATTGTGCAAAGCAGGACAAAACGCAATTAATTGCGTTTTGTGATTGAAGACCCTCATTAGTACTAATGTAGGACCCACCTTTTCAATTTTTTTCAAAAATGTTGCGTTTTGATTATATTTGAATAAAATATTCCTGCATTTTGCTTAAGTGCGTTTTGCCTTATTAAGAGTTGTCCATTGCGATTTGCCTTTGCGATTTGTCTGTTTTGTATTAAAATATACAATGCGTTTTGTGTACACTGCGTTTTGCCTATTGCGTCTTGTGTATTTTAATAAAAATTAGCCTCTGCGTTTTGGCAATTGTATTCTCCGTGTTTTGTCTCATGTGTTTTCCCAGCTGCGTTTTTGTCATGTCATCTGAATTTTGGTCATTGTGTGTCAGTCACTGAGTCTTGTCTCCACTGTCATGAGTTGACTTCCGTTGACTTAAGTGTTGTACATCTCAGTTGACAATCACCTCAATATGATCAATGTATCAATTTGGTCTTGGACTTACGTCTATGACTGTCTTACCCTCGTGCTTGTACTTTTAACTAACATCACCTTTCTGTATGTATGTCTTCGTTGATGCATTTGTGCAGTTACAATGGCTTATGCAAATATCAATGCTCCTGAGGTTCCAACTGCTGCTGCTTCTCCACTTACTCGGTCTGATGAACAAATATTGCCTCGTAACAAATGGGTCCCAGTGGGAAAAAGCAATTGCTTCTTGGATGTGGAAAGAAGTCAAGCCAATCCCATATTCAAGATAGTTGTGGACATCTTGAAGAACACCAACTTCTTCAAAGCTTTCACCGCTTCCTCCACTATTCCATCCATTTACATCCAGCAGTTCTGGGACACAATCAGATTTGACAAAGACAAAGGATACAACTGTCAGCTGGATGAACAACGCTTCTATCTCTCCAAAGCTACTCTAAGAGATGCACTTCAATTACCCCAAGACAACAACAATTTCACATCTCCACCAAATGCTAACACTATAATCTCCTTTGTCAACGAACTGGGTTACCCAAATGTCGTCAGAACCTTATCAGGATTCGTGACAAATGACATGTATCAACCGTGGAGGGCACTCACCATGATTATCAATCTATGCCTCACGGGAAAAACTTTAGCATTTGAAAGACTAAGAGCTCCAGTATTGCAGATCTTGTGGGGTGTTGTCAACAAGGCAAATATAGATTATGCAGAAAGGATATAGGAAGAATTTACTCAGTGTATCCACTCATTCACAGAGGACAAAATGAATCTGGCTCTTCATACGGAGGGAAAGAAGAAAGTTAATCCACTTGTGATTCCGGGTTTCCGTTTCACTAAGCTAATCATCAATCACCTCCAGAGCAAACACAAGTTCCACAAATGACTAGGTTCCCCACTCCACTTGCCTACTGAGGAGTCTGCTTTGGGATATCTGAAGTTCACATTCAAGAACACCAAAAGAGTAAGATTTGGGATGGCAATTCCGGATACACTTATCTCTGAGGAAATTCGATCTGCTCCCTATTATCCCGAATATGTGGCAAAGGTTACTAAGTATCAGCGCTATCTCGCCGGAGAAGTAGTCAGTGACGATGATGCACCGGCTCCTAAACCAACAAAGGGGGCAACAACCAAAACAACAACGAAACCAAAACCGCAATCGTCTAAAACCGCACCAATAGCAAAACCTACAGCATCCAAGACCTCAAAATCTACCTCATCTCAACCATCCAAACCCACACCTGCTCCTGCTAAGCCTCAGGAGAAGAAAAGAAAGCTGGTTGTGGACACCACTGAAGCACCACCACAAGCCAATCGCGCTAAAGCTGGTAAGGTGCTGAAGAAGAGAACTCTACCTAGCACTCGTCAGCTGGTAGATGAGTTCGTAAATGAAGGTGTGCCAAATAAGGAACCAATGTATAGTGATGAAGAGGCGGATACGTAAAGGGAAATTGAGGAAAGCTTAAAGGAAGTTCCTGGTGCGCATAGGGGTCTATTACCTCATGTAGTGTTCAGAGAACCTGACACTAGAAAATTTCAACCACTTCCAGAGGTTCCGGGTAAGGGCAAAGAAAAGGTAGGGGAGGAACAAGCGGCTCAGGTTCTACTCAACCTTCAAACTCCAAAGAAAAAGAACCCTGCTGAATAGTTCATCTTTCAGAGACGCACCCCCGCACCAACTATACCCTCGAGCCATGAAGAATCTTCTTCCTTGTACGCTGAACTGGGACTGACTGATAGCGAGACAGATTCTGATAATGAGGTATCTCGTGACATCAATCCTAAAGCTCATATTGAAGGCCAGGCTGGATCAGACCCTGGTAAACAAGTAGAAGCCCAGGCTGGATCAGACCCTGGTGTTGATTCAGATTCTTAACTTCCACCAAGTCATGTTGTTCATGCTGGACCAAACCTTGAACACATGAATCTTGAGGTCACTGATACTTCAAGTTAACCAAACCCTGAGCAAATGGATGAAGAATTCACTACCACAACTTATCCAAATGTTCTGGGGAATCTTAAACTCCCAACTGAAGGTAAAGTGAGACTTGAGGAACCTGCAAGCTCCGCTGGAACCCTGTCGTCTCTGCAAAACCTCGACAAGGAACTCAGCTTTACTGATCAGTTCCTGGTGGAGAAATCACAGGAAGATGAACTAGAAAAGACCAATACTGAAGCGGAAGTTCAATCTATGGTGACGGTTCCCATTCATCAGGATACCTCGTCTGTCCCGTTAATGACCACTCCAGTGATAGATATCATCGACCCTCAATCTGATTCCACAATGGTTCCCGCATCTATGCCTACAACAACAGCAACCGTCACTGAAACAACAACAAAAACAACTATTCCACCACCACCTCAACCACAACAAGATGTCTCAACCTCGATCTTAACTCAGACGATTGGTCAGCTGGAACAGAATATAGCAGATCTGGTAGATGCAAATCAAGCCCTGGAGGAAAGGTTAGACAAGCAAGGAAACAGGATCCACCAATTGGAGACTCAAGACTTGTCTAGATTGATCAGAGAGCAGATAGTGGAATTTATAGACTCGCAAGAGATTGACCGAAAAATCAAAGAATCGGTGAAAGAGGTGGTTACCGCATCAGTTCAGCATGTAATGAGAGCCCCTCTTCGTGCTCGCTTCAAGGATCTCCCTACGTCTGACATGAAGGAGATTCTGCTTCAACGCACGTTGGAGGAGAATTATGACAAGGGCTACGAGGATCACAAGATGGCTTTTGAAGCATTATAGAAATCCATCATTCGTGATGAAAGTGAGCAATTTGATGCAGAGAAGGCTGAGGAGCAAACAATGAAGAAAAGTAAGCAAGACTCACCGAAAACCCCGCCTGGGTCGCCTCCTCCACCACCATTTGGGGCATCAGGGGCTTTCGGTCCAATAGGAACCTCTGATTCCGCTCCAGATCCTCCTCCACCACCACCGTCTTCAATAACCAATCAAGGTGATCAGTCTCACAACTCCATTGCTCCAAGCTCATCCAAGTCAGTTACCTCAATAGCATACACAGCTTGGACAACGACCACATCCAGACTCGAGCCCGCTGCTTCATCTGTCCCTGAAGACGTAATTATGCATGAAGAGTCAGAATTTGAAGCTCATGATATGGGGTCTGACGATGAAGATAGCGGCAGTAGGTATATTCCCAAAGTGAGTCTGAATCAGGAATGGTTTAAACCTTTTCCAAAGAAGAAAGACCTGCAACCCCTAAACCTACGTGGTCCATTCCTCCATCAAGTCTACCTGTTCCCAATAACAACTGGGCATCTGCTATAGCCTCCAGCTTCGTATCTCCACCAGAGAACTCTCTGCTTTCACAAACCGGTGATATTGGAGTGTTTATTGATTGGTTCTGAAGGTCCTACATATGAAGTGGTCAAAGCCTTCCATCCTGACGTGATTCATCTACAATTTTAGATGGAGGAATGTCACTAGCTTCTGACTAATCAAGTGGACGAAAGATTACTCAGGTATAATGTTAGAAGACCACTCCTATTGGGTGGTCCTCCAGGTCATGTCACGATTCAAACTAGATTCTTTTCAACAAAGACTTGGAATATCTATGATTTGGCCACAAGGGTGACAGACTTGCGTTGTCAATCACAAAGATGAAAGCTGCCTTTTATCCTGATGCCGGGCTAGAACAGATGGTACCTGAAGAAGAGTATATGTATGACATCTCAGCATCATATGGTATCTCTCACTGGTGGTTCAAGAGACAGCAATTCTACATCGAGCGACACTCAACTGACACCAACCGAAGAGCTATTGTCAGGACTCACATGAGAATCCTAAGTGTCGTCAGAATTGAGGTCTTTTCACTTTACGGGTATGATTACATGAAAAAGATAGTCCTTCAAAGAGCAGATAATCAGGAATATACTATTGCTGAAAGCGACTTCAAAGACCTGTACCCGAGTGACTTTGAAGACTTATACTTGCTGAATCTTCAAGGTCACCTGAACCACCTACCGCCAAGGGATAGGAAGATTCTCTCCTGTAATGTCAACCTATGGATCAGGAATATGGTTATCAGAAAACGGGTAGAAGACTTCCAGCTCGGCATAGAGAGTTACCAGACTCAGTTGAACCTCACCAAACCTCGCTGGGAAGCTACAGGTCTCGAGTTCATGCACGATTACAAGATTCTTGACTTCCCACGAGCCGTGGTGTTCAGAGACAAGTATGGAATGCAGATGCTCATGCGCTTCAACGAAATCCACAAGTTCAGTGACGGGACTCTACAACAAATAGATGAAGCTTTAGATTATCGGGTAAAGGAATTCAAGGTTAACAAGAACAATTCGGCCCTGAATACCAGGTTTTGGACCACGAATGATGTGATCAAGTGTAAGCAGTTCATGTTTGCCATTTAAAAGCGGCTAAAGCTCAGGAGAATCTTCTGGAACTTGGAAAGCTTTGTTGGTGGAAGAATACGCGAAGGAGAATATAGACTTCTATGGAGAACCGAATGATGACATCCTCTCTGTAGCTTCTCGTACTTCTTGTGTTGTATATATAGTAATCTTGTACATTATTAAGTAGTGTATCTTTAGGTGTTATGTGTCAATGTATAATTTTTTCATGAGTTTTTTGTTAAACTCAAAATCCTTCAAAATTCTTATACATGACACTAACAGATTCCCTCAGTAATTTAAGGGGGAGCATTAATATGTTCCAATATCGGTGTGTATTTAATCAGACCACATTTTCTCCAAAAGTTTCTAACATATTTAAAACAATTGAGATCCTACATCTCAAAGGGTTTGAAATTTTTTATCAGGGGAGAGAACGTGATTTAAATATTAAATCTGATAAAAATGTGATCTTTTGGACTCAAGTGTAAGCTCTCCCATATGTGCTAAACCTTTTCGAATATCGATGCACATATTGAGGGGGAGCGAATGGTGTATGATGGCAATTGTGGAAATACCAAAGACCGACCCTGTAATTACTTTATCGGAGTTATAAGGATGGTAAGGTTAGGTACTCGATCCCACGATCCTGCCAGAGCCGGAGGGATCTACCCAGGGACAATCTACTAGTTAGTGTAGAAGTCCTTAGGTATGATTACAAAAGGAGTAATGTGAGAATAAGGGAATAGTGCGGACTGAGATGGAGCTAGTACTGGAACATACCCAACAAGGTACTAGTAATGAAGTCTCGGTAAGCACTGAAGGGGTTGAAGAATGAAAAAGAAATGTTAAGATAAAGGGTGAAAAGAAAGCAGCCCTCCTTAAACATTAGGCAGAAACCGGGTCACTACATATGCTGTCAGAATCACATGGTTGATTGCTGACATTGAAGACAAGTATCATGGACCCAGTGATACGCTGCACAACCCTCCCTAGCCACTCAGAATCTCTCAAAAGATTTTTGTTTCAATTGTCATAGAGACTTAACACGCAATCTACTAACTATCTTACTTCGAGATAGTTGGTATTGAAAAGGTGGCGGTCTGCTCTAGCCTCCGCTCACTTAAATCAAAATGCACTATTGAGTCTAAAGCCTAGAGATCATCAATAAATCTTGTTAGGACACTATTCCAATATACTTGTCTTTCACATACTGTGAAAACAAGGATTATCTTAAGAGTCCTATGCATTATCCTTGTGATATTGCCAGAACATCCGAGTGATACAAAAGTATTCACAGTGAAGATGGAAATCCTGCTAGAGCCAACATCAAACAAGCTCTAGGTAGGTGACTTGTGAGATCCTTAATGGATCAAACTTGTGACACTGGGCATCGATTCGGTCCAGATTATGAATTGACGGAGGATGAATTTTGATAAAAGCTTAAAACTCTCGATGTGTTACAAAAATCACTTTTACTAGTGACACATCGATTGATTTTCAAATCAATTTTATCTTCAATCGGTGAGATAGTAACTCACTGATTCACTCTTACCGTTCTATTAGTAGCAATACTATTAGTGAGGTAGCCTGCTTTGAGGTGTCCGGTAAAGAGATACTAGCAAGTACAGTGAATCTAATGCATCTGCGTTAGATGATCTAACACTTTGAGCTGGAAACCCTGTCAAGGAGGTTCTTATAATGAATCTACCTGATCACAGGTACAATATTTATACTGTAAAACGGTCCTCACGGAACCGGAGGTTAATGCAACCGAACTCTGACGAATGACAAAGCCATATTCGTCACCAAGCTTTATTGTTAACTGTTTTATTTCAGGATTACATAAAGATGGAGATGCAGATGCCTCGTTCCAGTGGAGTCAATTCACAACCCCATGCTCACACTTAATGTTTCTAATCAAAGACATCATGACAACTGAAAGACCTACAACACAGCTTCCGCAACTCTGATAAGTACTATCATGATCCAGAAGAGTGTGAGTATGCGGGTCCGAAAGTCACAACATCACATGAAGGCAATATTCCACAACAAGGATGATTAAGAGATTTAAAGTGGATGGTGATCTCAAAGAAAGCTCAAAGATCACTCAAGTCCAAGGAACAAAGCTCAAAGATCACTACTTGATGTACAACGACAAATGTTGAAGAATCAAAAGACTACAAGCCAGAATCAAAGATTAATTCAAATATAATGCTAGGATTCAATTTGTATTTTCTGGGGTGACCTCCCTTAGGGGGAGATTGTTAGGATTATGAAAATCCATGTAAAAGACTCGGTCACCCCGTGTTATATCTAGCATAGGTTAGCTCGTAGTCTTAGTTTTAATCGTTTAGTTACCGTACGACTTATGGTGTTGGGCCGGGTCTTTACCCACTTGTTAGCCCACTCCATGGCCCATTTAGGGGCACCAAAACACTTGTATAAATACCCCTTTCCAGCCATGGGAAGGGGTTGGTTGTTCATTTGATAATACACACACTTAAAGGTGTTTTCTCTCACTAGAAACTCTCCATTTTCTCTCTCTAGATAATTCGGCCAACCCAATCATCTATGCTTGTGTTATGATATCCAATATCCTACAGTATGAGGGGGGTTGAGTTAGAGTCATGGAGCCAAAGGGAAAGACAGTTTCGTCAAATGTGACATGACAGGAAATGATGATTTTGTTGGTGTTCAAGTCAAGGCATCGATATCCATGATGATTGTAAGGGTACCCAAGAAAGATAGATGGTGTGGTACGAGGGGCAAGTTTGTACAGTGGAAAGGTGTAAGGGTAACAAAGGCATCCAAATGTGCAAAGGTGGGAGTAAGATGTTAGTTTGTTAAATAATTTCGTGTAACGGATGTCATTGTCAATAGAGGTGGAAAGGAGGATATTAAGTAAGTAAGTGGCAGTGATTAGTGCTTCGACCCAATACTCGGGAGGAAGACGGGCTTGAAAGAGGAGAGAACATACTACGTTATTGATAGTACGAATCATGCGTTTAGATTTTCCATTTTGTTAAGATGTACGTGGGCATGAGAAACAAAATTGAATGCCATTAGTGGCAAATAATTCATGGAAGGCTTTGATTTCGCGGTTGAATTGGGTTTTTAGAAATGCATGAAAGTGTTGGAGTTTTGATTGTGCATCAGATTTTCTGTGAAGTGGGTAGACCCACAAAAAATGTGAATAGTGATCTAAGAAAAGGATATAGTATTTATATCCACTCATGCTAGAGACAAGAGATGTCCAAAAGTCTGAGTGAATAATGTCAAAGGGAGATGTGACAATAGAGGTACATCGTTGAAAGGGAAGTTTTGTTTGTTTCCCTAACTGGCAGGCACGACACAAGTGTTGAGTGTTTTTTTTATTATAAGACACAAGGCCACGTGACGACAGGTTTTAAATTACAGTGTCACCGGGGTGACCAAGGCGTTGATGCCAAAGGGAATGATTATTAGTAAGTATGGCAAAGGCTGAGGCGTCAACGTGTATGGGGTATAGATCACCCGTGATGTCACAATGAAGGAGGGTTTGGCGGGTATGATAATCTCGTATAGATAACCATATGGATCAAAATCAATGAAGCATTTATTATCAGTGGTGAATTTAGGTACCGAAACAAGGTTTTTAATTATATTGGGTGTGACAAGAATATTTTTAAGGTTGAGGGGATGATATGGATTAAGGATTTGTACATGACCAGAGTGGGTGACAGGTACAGATGATCCATTTCCGACAACAACTGAATGAAATTTACGATTAAGGAAAGAGGTTTGAAGGTTACCGGTGTGAGATGAAAGGTGAGAAGTTGCTCCAGTATCCATATACCATTGATGATCATGAGAAGCCAAAAAAATAATCCTTTTTTTCGATGAACAGTAACGCTCGGATGAACAGTAGTGCTTAGATAAATAGTGGCGCTCGGATGAACAGTACACTGATGAATAGTGATCAGTGAATAGTGATGCAATGAATAGTATTTTTTGATTCAGTGAAAAGATTAATGATGCTAAGAAAGAATAGGGGAGGGAGACGATTTGGTTAAGAAAAATTAAAAGAAAATTGATTTGGCTCAGATACAATAAAAGATATTGTTTTGCCTTGTGAATATTTATGTTTATTATGCTTCAATTTATAGATATTACATAGGGTTTACATGCTATACAAAGAATGGACCATGGGCCGAATGGTACAGCTAGCGACATAATGTGAATAAGATGAGTACAAGTTGTCTATTCCTATATATGGTATGTCTAATAGTGTACGTGTTATCTAATCAATATATGGTATGACTAATATAACCTACTCTGTAAAAGTATTTTACTACACAACCTTCTAGACCTTGTAATTAAAAGCACGGAAAGTATATACTAGCACCTCACATAAGTGTTTGAGATTCTCTCTTTCACTCGGGTGTATAATAAATTATAACATAATGGGAAAACAGAAAATCAACACTCATTACCTGTCATAGCATATAAATTACCATAGGCTTGGTAAGGGATCAAACCTCCAACGCTAGGCGCAAGCATTATTCATTACTATCCAAGTGGTCTTTTAAAGGTTGTGGAGTGTAGGTGTAAGATAACATTAATAGAAACGGAAACAGATGGGATATATTTTGGTGGTGACTTTGGATGAATTTGGAGTGGAAGGGTTAGCTAATTATTTATAAAAATACACATTGGTTTGGTTGTTAAGCCAAAGACTCAGACAAAATATACAAACTCTACAAAACTCTACACCAATCTCTTTCTTTTTCTTTTCTTGACTCTAATATAAAATAGACATAAGCAATTGGCAGCCCGCACATTTTTTTCTTCATTCTCTTTTTTTTATATACATTTTTTTTGTACATTTTTGCCCTGTCATTGCTTAAACATATAATACATCATGGGGGTTTATAGATACACCCCTACACTTGAACTTTTACATACTCGACATTTAAAATCTAACTAATGACACGATTTGAGGTGTATCAAAGTAACATGGATCTTATTGAGCTCTATTGGGGGTAATAAATTACTTCTTCCCTAATTCTTCATAAAATGAATGCTACCATGAATCCCAATCGTCCCAAAATAGTATTTACAAGGATAAGGACTTAGCAACCGTGTACTTAAATAATTAACTTGGGTTAAAACAATAATGTACTAAAGGTGAGTACATACAAGGTAGGCTAAGGCGATTTGGGTGTAACAATTGGTTTATGGGTGACAATGCTCTTCATTAATAGTCTGGCCTAACCAGAAAATTACGAGAATCGTGAAAAAGGATAGGCTCAGAGGGTTGTACTAGGGGTATCCTGCACTAAAAATGAGTGTATGCTAAAGGTGTGGGATAGTTATATAGTCGATGTGACCATAATAACAAATACAGGTTTAAAACATGTGTTAATCATAGTGCCTCTTATCTAGCAAATCCTAATACTTACTATAAGGTCTCGGGATGCATTACTAAAACAAGTTCTAGAAATTAATACACTAAAACAAATCCTAATACTTACTATGCGGTCTTGGGTATCAATAATGGATACTTGAATTCCTAAAGATCTAAAGGCGAACCTCACATTTTTTGGGTGGAAGTTTGAGGGTTTTTGTGCTAGTCATATATATTCCTATCCATGAGACGCTATTAATACTTGGTTTTCGTCGGTATGTGTCATAAAGGTTTTTAAATTTGGGTCAAAATTACCTTTTAATGCTATGTTTCGATATATCACCCATCATTTAAGGAACAAGCAAATGGCAATTAAAGGAATAGTTTTTAAGGCTTATTTTCCCCCTACACTTAAGTTAAACATTGTACCTAATGTTCTATAGAAGTACCTGTAAAAACGAATAAAGGGAAAAGAGAACAAGTAAAAAAAACTAGTACTCCCCTAGTTTGCTCAATAATGGAGAAGAAACATGCGATAACTGGTTAAATCGTCCTCCAAGAATCAGTCAATGAAACTTCCTAAGAATTTCTAAGCTTCTTCTCGTCAAATATAACCTGTCATCAAAGACAAAGACAACTACATCAAGCATAAAATCGGCGGGATAGATATAAATACAATGAGAATTTAGGGTTTAACTCTATAAAAGCAGTAAAGATAGGATGAGAGTAATGATGTAATCATAGGTTTTTGTAGGTTTACAACAAAATTACAAATTTTAAATATTGCACATTTTATTCTATAGAAATACTAAAAAAAATTGAACTTTTACATTCCTAGAGACGCGACGCCGTCGGGTGTTAATCCCGACGCCGTCTCCAGCGTCTGTGAAAAATTATTCTTTGTTTTTAATGAGAAATTTCCTGCACGCAATTTTATTAGTTAAATTTGAAGAAAATACTGCATAAAAACCTAGAATTAATTGTTGCAATCATATGACTCCAAACTGACGCGAATTAATCTAAACAATTTATTTTAAATGTTTGAATTTGGTTCTTAAAAAAATTGATATATTCCCCTATACTTATTTTGTGGCAAAATACCTTTGATTGCAAATAAGACGAAGTTATAAACGAACAAAGCATGATTACAAAATTCATTCAAACATAATAAAACAAACAATAAAGAATTAAAACACATGACACTCCTAAAATGCGGGAAAAAAATAAACATTAGGTTGCCTCCCAAGAAGCGCTTTTCTTTATTTACGATTCTTATAGCTAGACTCGAAGTCACACGTTCTTACGTGAATTCTCCTTCATCATCCAGTGTTATATCGTCATCTCTGTTGGCGTCCAATACGGTTTTTTGATATGGTTTCACATGTTCTTTATTTACGATAAATTCGTTCCCATCTTCATCATACAACTCAATTGCGCCATTTTTTATGTCTTTGCTTACCGAAAATGATCCGTACCATCTCGACTTCAGTTTCCTGGGGAACAACCTTAAACATGAATTGAAGATAAGTACCTTATCGCCTCTTTCGTAGTTAGTTGGTGCTTTTATCCGTTTATCGTGCCATCTTTTTGTTCTCTCCTTATAAGAGATGGATGATTCATAAGCATTGAGCCTCATCTCGTTCAGCTTGTTAATCCGTAAGAATCGGTTTTCCCATGCTTTCCTAAGTTCCATATTGCAGTTCTTAATGGTCCATTAGGCTTTGGGCTCTAATTCGACGGGAATATGGCATGCCTTGCCATAGATTATTCTAAACGGGGTTGTTCCTAGAGGGGTTTTAAACGCTGTCCGGAATGCCCATAATGCATCAGCTAATTTCTAGGACCAATCTTTCCTATTGTTCCTGATGGTTTTCTTAAGGATACGCTTTATTGTTCGGTTTGTGTTTTCGACTTGCCCGTTTGTCTGCGGGTGATATGCGATGGATAATCGATGAACTACTACATACCTTTTCATTGCTTTCTCCATCTGGTAGTTGCATAAATGAGTACCCCTATCACTAATAAGGGCCTTTGGTATTCTAAATCGCGCGAATAGTCTTTTGAGGAAGTTCACTACGTTCTGAGCATCACTGGTGGGGAAGGCTTGAGCCTCTACCCATTTTCACATGTAGTCTATATCTACTAGGATGTATTTGCTTCCGTTTAATGAGGGGAAAGGTCCCATAAACTCTATTCCCTAAACATCGAATATTTTGCAGACTTGGATGTATTTTTGAGGTGCTTCGCCCCTTGAAGAGATATTGCTGGCTCGTTGACATGCATCACAAACTTGGACCAGCCGGCGTGCGTCACGGAAGATACGTGGCCAGTAGAAACCAGCTTCAAAGACTTTTCTTGCAGTGATGGCGATACCATGATGACCTCCAAATGGTTCGTTGTGACATTACCGAAGGATTTATGCTGCCTCATCTCCGACAATGCACCTTCGTATGATTCGGTCAGCACATTGCTTGAATAGGAATGGTTCATCCCAAAAGTAATGCCTTAAATTGCTGAAGAACTTTTGTTTCTCTTGGCGTGCCATTAATCGCTCTTCGGGGAATAGGTCCCCTATCTCGCCTTGTTTAGCTTTCCTAGGTCGAGGTTTTCAAGCTAGGAGAGATGACCGGCTGATAGATTTTCAGCACCTTTCTTATCACGGATTTCGATTTCAAAATCAGTCGCGGTTTTGCATCTTGTTTAGTGAAGAGATACCGCAGAGCAGAATGATCTGTGAAAACGATGGTCTTGGATAAAACCAAGTATTGACGGAACTTGTCAAATGCGAAAACGACAGCTAAAAGCTCTTTCTCGGTAGTTGTGTAGTTATCTTGTGCTTCGTTTATTATTTTGTGGCATAGTGTATGGGCTTAAAATGCTTGTCGATCATTTGTACTAACACTGCTCCTACAGCATAATCACTTACGTCGCACATGACTTCAAATGGTAATGACTAATCTGGCTTGATCATAATTTGGGCTTGCGTTCGTTCGAGTTTTACCTTATCGAAAGCTTGGATGCATTTTTCAGAGGAATTAAACGGGGCGTCTTTTACCAGGAGATGAGTCATTGGGCGTGCTACTTGTGAGAAATCTTTTATGAATCTTCTGTTGAAACCAGCGTGTCCTAGAAAGCTTCGGATAGGTTTTACATTCGCGGGGTATGGTAATTTTGATATTGCCTCGATTTTTGCTTTATCGACCTCAATTCCTGCACCTAAGACCTTATGGCCGAGGATGATTCCTTCTTTAACCATGAAGTGACACTTTTCCTAGTTTAACACAAGGTTGGTCTCCTCACATCTTTTTAGCATCTTTTTAAGGTTCTTTAGGCAGTGGTCGAAGGAATTACCAAAGACAGAGAAATCGTCCATAAATACCTCCATACTATCTTCGATAAGTTCATGGAATATGGCTGTCATACAGCGCTAAAAGGTTGCTGGAGCATTGCATAATCTGAAAGACATTCGTTTATATGTGAAGGTTCCATAAGGGCAGGTGAATGTGGTTTTCTCCTGATCCTCCGGAGCAATAAGAATCTGGAAATACCCTGAGAATCCATCTAGGAAGTAGTAGTATTCATGCCCTACTAGGTGTTCGAGCATCTGATCGATAAACGGAAGTGGAAAGTGGTCTTTCTGAGTTGCATTATTCAATTTACGATAGTTGATACATACGCGCCATCTAGTGACTGTCCTTTGGGGGATGAGCTTATTTTTCACATTCTTCACTGCGGTCATTCCTCTTTTCTTTGGAACAACCTGGACAGGACTCACCCAAGGACTGTCAAAGATGGGGTAGATTAATCCTGCGTCAAGGAGCTTTATGACTTCCTTCTTTACTACCTCCTTGATGTTCAGGTTCACTCGTCTTTGAGGTTGGACACTTGGTTTGAACTCGTCTTCCATAAGAAATTTATAAGTACAGAAGGATGAGTCGATCCCTTTTATGTCCACAATAATCTAGGCGATTGCCCCTTTATGATACTTTAGAAACTCGAGGAGCCTGGCTTTCTTGACGGTAGATAATGTAGAGGAGATGACCACTAGGAGTTGGTTGTTTTCCTAGAGGAAAGTGTACTCAAGGTGTTTGGGTAATTCCTTTAGCTCTAGTTTAGGTGGTTTGATGCTTGAGGGTTTCAACTGATTCTCTGGGGCCTTCCACTCGAGTGGTTCGACTAGCAATGTCCTAGGGTAGAAGGAAACTGCTTGCACTTCGTTGTAATCCTCCTCTTCTTCTACTTCAGTCCATTTTCCGTCATGATCGATAGTGTGAACCCATTGTTCTTGGACATGCTTAACGGTTTGATCGGTGCAATACAGATAATGTTGATCTTAGTTAACTTCTAATGATCAAATTCCTTAAGCTTTGTTAAGGTTTAGTGATGCTAGATAAATCTAACACAACTTAGTTTTAGAAACTTTGTTTAATAATACTAAAGATTATGCGGAATCTAATCTCTAATATAAGAAGAATTCTTTAGTAACACAAAATAATATAATTTCAAAAATAAAAGCTCCAATATTATTATTACAAATAATACGAATAATCTCCTAGTATTAGGGTTACAAAACCTTGAAGCTATGCATTATACGACTAAGATACATAAAACTCTACGCCTTAGGACCTCCTTTCATACACTAAGGAGTCCTAATCGATATATAATATATTACTAAAACTTAGATTATTCTCAAAGATCTATTCTATAAATAACAATCCTTATCTCATAAGTAATCTTGACCTTCAAGCAATCTTTATCTTTCAACAGTTGTAATCTTTCAGCAGTTGTAACTTTGTACCAGTAGCATTAACTCTTAACAAGCAGTAGTAACTACTTAGAATATTTTCTTCAATCTTCACCAACAGTACTAACTTTACTCTAGCAGTACTAACATATACTAGCAGTAGTAACTAGCAGTACTAATATACATTAGGAGTACTAAGTTACACTAGCAGTACTAACTACTTAGCATATTTTTCATTAAGATTACTGAATAGCACTAAGTTTTACTTAGCAGCAGTAACACAAAAAATCTTAGCAGTAGTAACTTCAAGAAGGCTTTTAATCCCAACAATGTCTTAGGAGTGTTTGGATTTCATGGATTTACCAATGTTGAAGGTGACGGTTTCACTCTCGACTCTCTGACTTAATTTTCCTTTGTGAACATCATTGGGCAAGCGACTTGTGAGAAATCTTTTATGAATCTTTTGTAGAAACCAGTGTGTCCTAGA
Source organism: Tanacetum coccineum (assembly GCA_026074375.1). Taxonomy (NCBI): domain Eukaryota; kingdom Viridiplantae; phylum Streptophyta; class Magnoliopsida; order Asterales; family Asteraceae; genus Tanacetum; species Tanacetum coccineum. The sequence continues at coordinate 18,224 of BQNB010017847.1, forward strand.
AAGCTTCAGATAGCTTTTATGTTCGTGGGGTATGGTAATTTTGATATTGCCTCGATTTTTGCTTTATCGACCTCAATTCTTGCACGTAAGACCTTATGGCCAAGGACGATTCCTTCCTTAACCATGAAGTGGCACTTTTCCCAGTTTAACACAAGGTTGGTCTCCTCACATCTTTTTAGCATCTTTTCAAGGTTCTTTAGGCAGTGATCGAAGGAATTACCGAAGACAGAGAAATCGTCCATATATACCTCCTTACTATCTTCGATAAGTTCATGGAATATGGCTGTCATACAGAGCTGAAAGGTTGCTAGAGCATTGCATAATTTGAAAGGCATTTGTTTGTATGCGAAGGTTCTATAAGGGCAGGTGAATGTAGTTTTCTCCTAATCCTCCAGAGCAATAAGAATATGGAAATACCTTAAGAATCCATCTAAGAAGTAGTAGTATTCGTGCCCTACTATGTGTTCGAGCATCTAATCGATAATCAAAAGTGGAAAGTGGTCTTTCCGAGTTGAGTTATTAAATTTATGATAGTCGATACATACGCACCATCCAGTGACCATCCTTTGGTAGATAAGCTTATTTTTCTCATTCTTCACTGCGATCATTCCTCTTTTCTTAGGAACAACCTAGACAGGACTCACCCAAGGACTCTCAGAGATGGGGTAGATTAATCATGCGTTAAGGAGCTTTATGACTTCCTTCTTTACTACCTCCTTGATGTTCAGTTTCACTTGTCTTTGAGGTTGGACACTTGGTTTAAACTCGTCTTCCATGAGAATTTTGAGAGTATAAAAGGATGAGTCGATCCCTTTTATGTTCGCAATACTCTAGGCGATTACCCCTTTATGATTCTTTAGAACCTCAAGGAGCCTGGCTTTCTTGACGATAGATAATGCGGAGGAGATGACCACTGGGAGTTAGTTGTTTTCCTGGAGGAAAGTGTACTAAAGGTGTTTGGGTAATTCCTTCAGCTCTAGTTTGGGTGATTCGATGCTTGAGGGTTTCAACCGATTCTCTAGGGCCTTCCACTCGAGTGGTTTGACCGGCTCTGTCCTAGGGTAGAAGGAATCTGCTTGCACTTTTTTGTAATCCTCCTCTTTTTCTACGTCAGTCCATTTTCCGTCATGATCGACAGCGTCAATCCATTGTTCTTGTACATGCTTAGCGGTGTGATCAACGCAATACAGATAATGTTGATCCCAGTTAACTTCTAATGATCTAATTCCTTAAGCTTGTTTAAGGTTTAGTTATGCTAGATAAATCTAACACAACTTAGTTTAAGAAACTTTGTTTAATAATACTAAAGATTATGCGGAATCTAATCTTTAATATAAGAAGAATTCTTCAGTAACACAAAACAATATAATTTCAACAATAAAAGCTCCAATATTATTATTACAAATAATACGAATACTCTCCTAGTATTAGGGTTACAAAACCTTAAAGCTATGAATTATACGACTAAGATACATAAAACTCTATGTCCTAGGACCTCCTTTTACACATCAAGGAGTCCTAGTCGATTTATAATATATTACTAAAACTTAGATTATTCTCAAAGATCTATTCTATAAATAACAATCCTTATCTCATAAGTAATCTTGATCTTCAAGCAATCTTTATCTTTCAGCAGTTGTAATCTTTCAGTAGTTGTAACTTTCAGCAGTTGTAACTTTGTACCAGCAGCATTAACTCTTAACAAGCAGTAGTAACTTATACACCAACAGCATTAACTGTGTACAAGCAGTAGTAACTACTTAGAATATTTTCTTTAATCTTCACCAGCAGTGCTAAATTTACTCTAGCAGTACTAACATATATTAGCAGTAGTAACTAGCAGTACTAATATACAATAGCAGTACTAAGTTACACTAGTAGTACTAAGTTACACTAGCATTACTAAGTTACACTAGCAGTAGTAACTAGCAGTACTAACTACTTAGCATATTTTTCATTAAGATTACTGGATATCACTAAGTTTTACTTAGCAGCAGTAACACAAACCTTAGCAGCAGTAACTTCAAGAAGGCTTTTAAACCCAACAATGTCTGAGGAGTGTTTGGATTTCATGGACTTCCTAATGTTGAAGGTGACGGTTTCCCTCCCGACTCTCAGACTTAATTTTCCTTTGTGAACGTCATTGGGCGAGCGACTTGTGAGAAATCTTTTACGAATCTTCTGTAGAAACCATCATGTCCTAGAAAGCTTCGGATCGCTTTTACGTTCGTAGGGTATGGTAATTTTGATATAGCCTCAATTTTTGATTTATCGACCTCAATTCCTGCACCTAAGACCTTATGGCCGAAGACCATTCCTTCCTTAACAATGAAGTGGCACTTTTCCTAGTTTAATACAAGGTTGATCTCCTCACATCTTTTTAGCATCTTTTCAAGGTTCTTTAGGCAGTGGTCGAAGGAATTACCGAAGACAGAGAAATCGTCTGATGTGTTGTTTTAGATACGTATAATAATATAACGATAATGAAATTCCTAAACTACCCTTAAGGACAATGGTAGTAAGAAAAATCACACGAAAATATTCTACGTAAGAAACCGGTAAGTGATTACCGGGTCGTTTTCCCAAAGACTTATGAAATTGAGACCTCGCTTGTTATTTCGACAATGATTTGAATTGGTTTGAAGATGATTTGTTTTCAAAAATCCTAATACTGAGCAAATAAAGGCACAATTAAATCTAACTACAAAATAATGATAGCTGGAAATAAAATAAAACACGACAAATAAGCAAAAACACAAAAATTAAACCCTAAATGCTTTTCTAAACTTTTTCTAATCCTAAATGACTATTTAAAAGTAAAAAGCTAAGGAATTTCTAAACCGAGATTAGTTTGAGCTAAAAATGAAGAAAACGAGAACGGGGATCGAATCCCGTTCTTTAAAAATTGAACTTTCAAAATATTAACCCTACGGAAGTAAATTTCAAACCTAAGCTAGATTATGATAAAAGAAAATTTTATAAAAAAGAAAATTATTTTTTTGACTTTTTTATAATTTTTTATGAATTAAAAACGATTTTAATGAAATTAAATGTTTAAAAATACTAAACTATTTATAAAAAAAACAAAAAAAATCATGAAAAGTAGCTTGAACGGTGAGGAATCTAGGAAAAATAAGCTTGTGAAAACAGCTTATCGAATAAGCTGTGAAATAAGCCAAAAATGGCTTATAAGCTAAAATGCCTAAAACGTATATAAAAGATTAATTTTGCAAACCTATACCGAAAAAGACCCAAGGGCACGTTGGTAGTGGAGTGTGTGTGTAAAACGTTTGGTTGATGGTGGTAGAGGTCTCGGGTTCGAGCCTTGCTCACCCGGGGCTTCCCACTATCCCAAATGTTTTTGTTTTTGCCATTTTTTATAACTTTTTAAAACACTTAAAAATAAGCTGGAAAAGAGCTTTTAAAGCTTGACAGAAAACACTTAGAGGGAAATTTGGCTTTTTCAAAACTAGGAAACAAAATAAGCTAAAATTAAACTTAAGCCTAAGTAGAATAAGCTACTACTATCCTAAAGCTACTCTAATAAGCAAGTCTGAGCAAAAAATTAAGCAAAAAGAACAGACAATAAGCTGGAACAATCATTTAAGCTCATATGCACAAAACTGGCTACTAAACAAGCAAACAGCTAACTTAGAGCTTAATTTTAACTAAGCAAATGGAACCTTATGGCAATAAGCTCTATACCCTCTTAAAGCTTATCTAAAAGACTACTTAAATCAGCTCTTGAAAAGTAGTTTGAAAATCATTTACTCTAAGAAAAAGCTAAATGAATAAGACTGTTTGGACAGATTACTTTATTTTGGCTTTTTCAAAATTTTGTGAGAATGACAAATTAAGCTAAATCTGATCTTAATAAGCTATATTCTACTTAAAACTACCTTAACTAACAAATATAAGCAGGATTTGAACTAAACATTCACACAATAAGCTACAAATCTTAAATGAGCTTTTGGTACAAACTGTTAACCAAACAGACCTTAAGGGCAACTTTGAGCTTATTTTTCAATAAGCTCAAGGATCCTTATGGCTTATTGATCTTTACCACTAGAAAATCTATCCTCCACTCTACTTAAAACTGCTTTTGAAACTTAGTTTGAATATCAAATGCTCTAAGAAAATGCTGAATGAAAAAGGTGTGCAGGCAGAAAACTATTTTTTTTTTGGTTTTTTAAGTTTTAATGATAAGTTTAAGGCTAAAAACAGATTATCAAATAAACTTTTCACTACAAAATAAACTCAAACAGATGAACTATGAC
>BQNB010017847.1:27500-69248 GCA_026074375.1 Tanacetum coccineum
AATAAACCAAGGAGTCCTAGTCGATTTAGTAATCTTGACCTTCATGCAATCTTTATCTTTCAGCAGTTGTAACTTTGTACCAGCAACATTAACTCTTAACAAGCTGTAGTAACTTATACACCAACAACATTAACTATGTACAAGCAGTAGTAACTACTTAGAATATTTTCTTTACTCTTCACCAGCAGTACTAACTTTACTCTAGCAGTACTAACATATACTAGCAGTAACTAGCAGTACTAATATACACTATCAGCACTAAGTTACACTAGCAGTACTAACTACTTAGCATATTTTTCATTAAGATTATTGAACAGCACTAAGTTTTACTTAGCAGCAGTAACACAAACCTTAGCAATAGTAACTTCAAGAAGGCTTTTAATCACAACATTGTCTTAGGAGTGTTTGGATTTCATGGATTTCCCAATGTTGAAGGTGACGGTTTCACTCCCGACTCTTAGACTTAATTTTCTTTTGTGAACGTCATTGGGCGTGCGACTTGTAAGAAATATTTTATGAATCTTTTGTAGAAACCAGCGTGTCTTAGAAAGCTTCAGATAGCTTTTACGTTCGTGGGGTATGGTAATTTTGATATTGCCTTGATTTTTTGCTTTATCGACCTCAATTCCTTTACCTCTGACGTTATGGCCAAGGACGATTCCTTCCTTAACCATGAAGTGGCACTTTTCCCAGTTTAACACAAGGTTGGTCTCCTCACATCTTTTTAGTATCTTTTTAAGGTTCTTTAGGCAGTGGTCGAAGGAATTACCAAAGACAGAGAAATCATCCATAAATACCTCCATACTATCTTCGATAAGTTCATGGAATATGGTTGCCATACAGCGCTGAAAGGTTGCTGAAGCATTGCATAATCTGAAAGGAATTTGTTTGTTTGCGAAGGTTTCATAAGGGCAAGTGAATGTAGTTTTCTCCTGATCCTACAGAGCAATAGGAATCTGGAAATACCTTAAGAATCCATCTAGGAAGCAGTAGTATTCGTGCCCTACTAGGTGTTCGAGCATCTGATCGATAAACGGAAGTGGAAAGTAGACTTTCCGAGTTGCGTTATTCAATTTACGATAGTCGATACATACGCACCATCCAGTGACCGTCCTTTGGGGGATAAGCTTATTTTTCTCATTCTTCACTACGATCATTCCTCTTTTATTTGGACCAACCTGGATAGGACTCACCCAAGGACTGTCAGAGATGGGGTAGATTAATCCTGTGTTAAGGAGCTTTATGACTTCCTTCTTTACTACCTCCTTGATGTTTGGGTTCACTCGTCTTTGAGGTTGGACAGTTGGTTTGAACTCGTCTTCCATGAGAATTTTGTGAGTACAAAAGGATGAGTCGATCCCTTTTATGTCCGCAATACTCTAGGCGATTACCCCTTTATGATTCTTTAGAAACTTGAGGAGCCTGGCTTTCTTGATGGTAGATAATGCGGAGGAGATGACCACTAGGAGTTGGTTGTTTTCCTGGAGGAAAGTGTACTCAAGGTGTTTGGGTAATTCCTTCATCTCTAGTTTGGGTGGTTCGAAGCTTGAGGGTTTCAACTGATTCTCTGGGGCCTTCCACTCGAGTGGTTCGACCGGCTCTGTCCTAGGGTAGAAGGAAACTGCTTGCACTTTTTTGTAATCCTCCTCTTCTTCTACTTCAGTCCATTTTCCAACATGATCGACAGCGTCAACCCATTGTTCTTGGACATGCTTAGCGGTGTGATCGGCGCAATACAGATAATGTTGATCCCAGTTAACTTCTGATGATCGAATTCCTTAAGCTTGTTTAAGGTTTAGTTATGCTAGATAAATCTAACACAACTTTGTTTAATAATACTAAAGATTATGCGGAATCTAATCTTTAATATAAGAAGAATTCTTCAGTAATCCAACAATAAAAGCTCCAATATTATTATTACAAATAATATGAATACTCTCCTAGTATTAGTTTACACAACCTTGAAGCTATTAATTATACGACTAAGATACATAAAACTCTATGCTTTGGGACCTTCTTTTATACACCAAGGAGTCTTAGTCGATTTACAATATATTACTAAAACTTAGATTATTCTCAAAGATCTATTCCATAAATAACAATCCTTATCTTATAAGTAATCTTAATCTTCAAGCAATCTTTATCTTTCAGCAATTGTAATCTTTCAGCAGTTGTAACTTTCAGCAGTTGTAACTTTGTTCCAGCAGCATTAACTCTTAACAAGCAGCAGTAACTTATACAACAACAACATTAACTATGTATAAGTAGTAGTAACTACCTAGAATATTTTCTTTAATCTTCACCAGCAGTACTAACTTTACTCTAGCACTACTAACATATACTAGCAATAGTAACTAGCAGTACTCATATACATTAGCAGTAATAAGTTACACTAGCAGTACTAAGTTACACTAGTAGTACTAAGTTATACTAGCAATAGTAACTAGTAGTACTAACTACTTAGCATATTTTTCATTAAGATTACTGAACAGCACTAAGTTTTACTTAGCAGTAGTAACATAAACCTTAGCAGCAGTAACTTCAAGAAGACTTTTAATCCCAACAATGTCTTAGGAGTGTTTGGATTTCATGGATTTCCCAATGTTGAAGGTGACGGTTTTACTCCCGACTCTCAGACTCAATTTTCCTTTATGAACGTCAATTAAAGCCCTTGCTGTGGCGAGAAAATGCTGTCCCAAAATGATCAAGACTAGCTCGTCTTCGTCCATTTCCAAAACTACAAAATCAACTGGAAATATGAACTTACTTACTTTTACCAATATATTCTCGCAGATCTCGATGAGGTATTTGATAGATCGATCAGCTAGTTGAATACTCATTCTGGTTGGTTTTAGTTTAGAAATCCCTAATCGTCTGAGGAGAGAGTATGGCATGAGATTGATACTTGCCCCTAGATCATCCAATGCGTTCTTTACTTCTTGGGGTCCAATAAGAGATGGCAGTGTGAAGCTTCCTGGGTCTCCTTCTTTTTGGGGCAAACTCCTTTGGATGATAGCGGAACATTCCTCATTAAGCTTTACCGAGGAGGCCACTTTTCAAGTTTTTCCTTATGAGAAAGGAGATCCTTTATTACCTTGGCTCCCTTTGGCATGTGGATTAGAGCTTCTAGGAATGGCATATTTATATGAACATGTTTGAAGATTGAGAGAAGCCGCTCATCTTCATCATCCTTTTTTTGCTTCTTTACTCTGGATGGAAAGGGCAGATTCGATGACTTGGAGGGCTGGTAAAAAATGGATGGCCGGGGGCAGGCTCTTCATTATGTATAATGCTTGGTTGTGCATCCTCAGTTCCTTCCTTTTTGGTTGCCCATTCAGTGTGGTTGGAAGGTCTCGGAAAAAGGGGGTCTCAAGTGCTGACTCATGATCTAGTTGTTATGGCATATGTTGGTGCTTCAGGTTTAGGAGTTTCGCTTTTCCCAATTGCGGAGAGGATTTGGGAGAATTGTTCATGCATTTCCTTATGGTGTTGGTCAAGTGTTGATCCCAGTTAACTTCTAATGATCGAATTCCATAAGCTTGTTTAAGGTTTAGTTATGCTAGATAAATCTAACACAACTTAGTTTAAGAAACTTTTTTTGATAATACTCAAGATTATGCGGAATATAATCTTTAATATAAGAAGAATTCTTCAGTAACACAAAACAATATAATTTCAACAATAAAAGCTCCAATATTATTATTACAAATAATACGAATACTCTCCTAGTATTAGGGTTACAAAACCTTGAAGCTATGAATTATACGACTAAGATACTTAAACAAAAGATTTCTATATTTCTTGTTATTAAACTCTATGTCTTAGGACCTCTTTTTATACACCAAGGAGTCCTAGTCAATTTACAATATATTACTAAAACTTAGATTATTCTCAAAGATCTATTCTATAAATAACAATCCTTATCTCATAAGTAATCGTGATCTTCAAGGAATCTTTCTTTCAGCAGTTGTAACTTTGTACCTGCAGCATTAACTCTTAACAAGCAGTAGTAACTTATACACCAGCAGCATTAACTGTGTACAAGCAATATTAACTACTTATAATATTTTCTTCAATCTTCACTAGCAGTACTAACTTTACTCTAGTAGTACTAACATATACTAGCAGTAGTGACTAGCAATACTAATATACACTAGCAGTACTAAGTTACACTAGCAATACTAAGTTACACTAGCAATAGTAACTATGAACTAGCAGTACTAACTACTCAGCATATTTTTCATTAGAGTTAATGAACAACACTAAGTTTTACTTAGTAGCAGTAACACAAACCTTAGCAGTAGTAACTCTAAGATCATCAAAAAGTCTTTTAATCCTAACAATCCTTCCCTAAACTTGATATTCTTCTTCAAAATCTCAAGTTTCTTCATTAAAAGCTTCACTAATCACTAGGAGAATGCTTCCAAACACTTCATTGATTCTTGAGCTATTTTGTGATAAGCTTAAAAAGCTGATAACACATTTCATTCCAATGATTAGCTTGCAGCTTCCTGTTTATCATATCTGTGATTGTAGCAGGTGTAAGGGGATATCGATTTTCTACCAGCATATGAATGTGCACATTTTGCTTCCTCGATGAATGTACTCCACATGAATCATATAGATTATAATCCAATACTCTATAGTCTGATTTATTTTTCCAAACTTGATCTTCAACATGTGGATCAAACATTGTCTTTAGATCACCCCATAACACTCTCTCATAGCCCTCCTCTGGCCTTGTTGATCCATGCTTAGCTTTTACCAATTTCCTCAGGGTTTCTAAATCTTTACTATCAAAGCTTTTGAGCATATGTCTGAAGACTAAGTACATCTTTGAACTTCCATCAGCCCTGATTATCTGGTAATAGGTTTTCTTCCCTTCTTTATGGATCTTGTAGTCAACAATGCTTGGAGGCTTAGTTGCCAAAGGAATATCATCAATTGCTACTTCCTCTTTATCAGGAACAACTTCTATTAGTCTTTGAAGCTCTGCTGTTTCTTTATCCTTATCCACCTTTTGCTTCTTAATACTTTCTTGTTCCAGCTCAGTGCCTGCTCTCTTTGAACTGCTCTCTTGTGCTATCTCCACTTCAGCTCTTACTTCACCTAACTTTATACCATTTCTGTATCCCATTTCTACAAATTTGTTTACCCTTTTCAGTAGCTTGTCAAATAACTTCTAAATATCATCAAAGCTTTTGTTCTTTAACTGACTGTTCTTGTATCCAGCCATGTTTTTCAGATAAGTAGACATTGTATTTCTCTTTTAAGCTTTAGTTAGTGGTTTGTTCCTCTTTACTTGAGCTCTCATTGCTGCAAAGTGTTTCATTCTTGCTTCTAAGAGTTGTACAAACAACTTGGACTTCTCTTCAATACTCAACTTCTCTTTTTCTTCTGCTTGCATTTGTTGAGCCATTTGATAATCAGCATCTATCATTGCTTGCACATTATCCCATGAAACAATGTTAGCTTCTTCTTCTTATTCATCTTCGTCATCAAATTTAGCTTGTAACTTTGAAGCAATTTCTTCATCAACTTTGATTAGTTCTTTCTTCTTCATTGACTTCTAAGGTTCTACCATTTTGCCTTTACCTTTAACCTCCTTTGTGCCTTTCTTTGGCAGTTGTAAGAGCAATTGTAGTCTCAACACCTTTAACAACTTTTGTTATTAGAGGTGCATTACCATTCTCTATGACTTCCCATAGAGAATAATCAATCATCTGGATGTATTGTTCCATCCTCATCCTCCAAAGCTCATACTCACCTGGTTTGAGCATAGGCACTTTTGATGCAGCCACCATATGTAGTGAGTCTTGGTCCATGTCTTCTTAGCAAAGTTTCTCAAAGCAAGAAGCTCTGATACCACTTGTTGATCCCAATTAACTACCAATGATCGAATTCCTTAAGCTTGTTTAAGGTTTAGTTATGCTAGATAAATCTAACACAACTTAGTTTAAGAAACTTTGTTTGATAATACTAAAGATTGTGCAGAATCTAATCTTTAATATAAGAAGAATTCTTTAGTAACATAAAACAATATAATTCAACAATAAAAGCTCTAATATTATTATTACAAATAATACGAATACTCTCCTAGTATTAGGGTTACAAAACCTTGAAGCTATGAATTATACAACTAAGATACTTAAACAAAAGATTTCTATAATTCTTGTGATTAAACTCTATGCCCTAGGACCTCTTTTTATACACCGAGGAGTCCTAGTCGATTTACAATATATTACTGAAACTTAGATTTTTCTCAAAGATCTATTCTATGAATAACAATCCTTATCTCATAAGTAATCTTGATCTTCAAGCAATCTTTACCTTTTAGCAATTGTAATCTTTTAGCAGTTGTAACTTTGTACCAGCAGCATTAACTTCATTTATGCTAGCAGCATTAACATTGTTAGTGCTGTTAACATTATCACCCTTCTCTTCATCAATACTTTCACTATCTTTTCTTGGATCTTCATCAACTTTCATCTCATCATCACTTGAAGGTTTGGATCCATCATCTTAAGAACTCTTTGAACTTTAAGAGAATGGTGGAGCAGCAGTCCACAATGGTAGCATAATGTAATCTTTGCCAGGTACTGTCTCCATTCTAGCTTTACCTGCATCATCATATGCTTTTGTACTTGCATTACCATTAGACTGATTTCCTACAACAACTGGCTTATATATCATTGACTTTATTAGTGCATCAATATCAAAAAGCCAATTTGGTCAACTTCTTGTAATATTAGGTGTATTCTCACTAAACTAGACATGCAGGTTATGTTCAACTATTCTAGTTCCACTGTTGAATACTATAAATGCTTTACTATCGATTGAGTACCTAACAAAGAATCCTTCATCAGCCTTACCATTAAACTTGCCTAAGTGATCTATGATATTGAGAATTATAACAAGACACCCAAATGGTTTCATAAAGCCTAAAGCTGATTTTCTACCAAGAAAAAGTCTTGTTATGAGGCTTAGTTACTAATACCTTATTTTGCACATAGCAAGCAGTATTAACTGCTTCAGTCCTAAAAGTAGTAGATAGCTTAGAATCAGCTAGCATTGTCCTAGCAGCCTTAATTAGTGTTCTATCTCTCCTCTCAGCTACTCCATTTTGTTGAGGAGTTCTAGCTATACTAAATTCTCTCTTAATACATTTTCTCTTACAAAATTGATTCATCTCCTTATTCTTAAACTCAGTTCCATTGTCACACCTGATTACCTTAACCTTTTGATCTATTAGATTTTCTACTCTAGTTATAAAGGACATAAGTATGCCACTAGTCTCATCTTTAGTAGCTAGAAAGAAAACCCAACTAAACCTACTGTAATCATTTGTGATAACTAGGCAATACATCTTTTTTCATTAAGCTTTTGACAAATGTTGGACCAAACAAATCCATGTGCAACATATGCAAAGGTTGGCTAATTGAACTTACTATTTTGGACTTACAAGAAGCTCTATGTTGCTTTCCCTTTTGACAAGCAACACAGGTTTGATTATTTTCAAAAAGTTTTAAAGGTAAACCTCTTACAAGATTTCCCTTAACCAGTTTATTCATAGTTTTGAAATTTATGTATCCAAGCCTCCTATGCTAAGGTTCAGATTCATCAGATGTGGCTTTTACAAAGAGACAAGTTAGACCTCCTTTAGGAACAATATTCTTTAAATCAACAATATACATATTGTTTTTTAGGAACTTTAAGTAAAACTTGACTTTCATCAGTTAACTTAAAGTTTGGAGATAAAACAATACATTCAGTGTCATTAAAGAGAACACTATTCTTTTTTTCACACATTTGTGAGACACTAAAGAGGTTAAACTTTAACTCTTTTATAAAATACACATTCTTAAAATCTAAATTACCAGTTTTAATTGTACTTATGCTTGTGATTTTCCCTCCTTTGGGGTTACCTCCAAAGGCAACATATCCTCCATCTATCTCTTTATAATCTGTAAGATAGGACATGTTCCCTGTCATGTGCCTTGAGAATCCACTATCAATCACTTCTTGATCCTGTAAATCTATTTGTGGATTTCCCTGCACATTAGATAAGAAAATTAGTTTCTTTTGGGGACCCAAGCCATCACTGACTTGGATCTGCCTTGTGCATCAACATAATCAAACTTTTTCAGGGTGATTAATGCATTGTTGTTTTTAGAAACATGGTCTAAAACTTTAGTCTTTGGTTTCCAAACCCAACATGCTGAGGCCTTAATAGCATTAACATTATTTCCCATTACAGCATTAACTACTGCTTTTGGCTTAGCAGCATTAACTACTGCTTTTGGCCTAACAATATTAACATTTTTATCCTTAACAGTATTAACCCTTTGATTAAAATTACTATTTTTAAATGTTATATTCTTATGAATAGGCCTTTTAATAGTTGAATATGCTGATTTGGAAAGATTTGTCATTAGTCTAGCACTATTCACTATTATTTTTAGCTGAGCAGTATTAACTTGTCTGGCAGTATTAAGTGATACTAGGCCTGACTTCATTAATACTGCTCTTGGAACCAAGTTCTTTTTAGGGCAGAGGTGAGTCTTTTTGAAAAAATTCTGATGATTCACCCTTTTAGCATTATTCCAACCAGGTTTTATATTTTGAAACTGTTTTTGATTCACCTTTTTACAATCTACCTGCAAGTGATCAAAACTTCCACATATAAAATAAGCTTTGTTAAACATCTTAAAGTTACTTCCTAATCTTTGAGACATCATATTATTCCAGTTTCATTGATTGCCTCTAGGAGTATGAGTGTTTTTCCTAAGTTGTTCAACCTGTTTAGCAGTTTTCCTAGTAGTTTTTCCTTTAGGTTTAACAAACTCTAACTTAGCAAAACTAGGCTTAACTATTTTCTTTTCAATCTTAGCCTGAGGCACATCATCTTCCTCATTATCAGACACCCAATCCTCAATAATTAGAGCACCATTATTCTTCCTAACTGCTTTAGGCTTTGCTTCACTAGCCTTAGCTTCACTTTTCTCAACTACAGGCTTAATAACTATAGGCTCACTTGTAAACTCTTCTAAACTAGAGAATGACAAATCAGGTTTTAGAGGCATAAAGTTTCCTGTATAGGGAGGTGGAACAACATTATACCCTAAACCTTTTTTCACTTATCAACTATCTGACAGTCTATTAGTTTGCTTAAGTTTTTAGATGAATTCTCAAAATTTTCTACTGTTAGTTGAATTTCAACTTTTTGTTTTTGAGCCAGTTCCAACTTCCTCCTTACGTTTTAAGACTTTGATATCTTCCTCATCAATAGACTCATTTTTCTTATAGACTAGAAGTCTTGCTTCTACAGACTCTAAACCTGTTTTATAAGCAATAACATTTAACTTAGATGTCCTTAAGTCTTTTAACAGTTGTTCATTTTGTTCTTTAAGAATTTTAACATTTTCCAAACAAGATGATGAATAGTTTGAATCAGTAGATACCTCAGAGTTAGAACTTGTAGAAGAGTAAGCCATGAGTGCAAAGTTAGTTGGACCTTCTTCTGCTTGATCACTCCAATCATAACCAGAACCATCATAAGATACTAAAGCATTAGAAGTAGTTGTCTCGACTGGCACAACCCTTCTTGTGTTCTCCCTATTCTTGTTTTCTTAGTTCCTTAGAGCCTTGCACTCCCTTGTAAAGTGTCCCCTTTTGTGCCAGTTGTAACACTCCACCTTGAACTTATCAAACCCAATGGTCTCATTACCATTAACAGTAAGCTTTCTTCTAGTGTTCTTCAAGAATCTCCTTGCCCTCATTGTTAGCATAGCCATCTGCCACCTCAAGTCCATCTCTTCTAAATCATCAGGATGAATTTGTTGCAAGTCCTCATTGTCAAGTTGTGGACTGTTTGGTTGACTTGCAAAGAAAGCACAGATAACAACATCACTCAAGTTATCAATTGTTGTTAAGTTAACAACAATAGCTTGAGTGCTAGCAGTTGTAGCACCATGAACAGTATTAACTGCTCTATTTGTACTATTGGTGCTATTTGAGGACACAAAGGCTACGTTTTATGTGTTTGTGCTTGAGCTTGATGTTCCTTTGACCTATGGTTCATAGATCTTTAGGTTGTTGTAAAGATCATCCAAGCTTAATGTATCAATCTTAGGCTTTTTCCTCCACACAATGGTATGTGTGTTCCATTCTAGTGACAGACTTCTTAAGAACTTCTAATTCACATCTCTTAGTAGATACGTTTCAACTTTCAACCATGAATCCCAACTGACTAATAAAGCTTTTGAAGCCTATCAAAGGTTTGATCTAACACTTCTGAGCTAGATGCAAGTAAAATTTTCATACACTATCTTTAGGAAGATTCCATTTGAATCTCTTTTAGTAGCAGCATTTCCTCCCCCCTACCCCCCCCGCAACCTCTTCTTAACAGCCTACAATAAATGACATGCATCTTGAATGAAGTTAATCTTCAAATGATATTCATTAGGGATGTCAAAACAATAAAGTTCTTCTTGCCTTCACCTCTAACCTCTCTTGTGCCTTTTCTTTAGCAGATTAAGGGAGTAATTGGTAGTCTCACACCCTTAAACAACTTGTTATTAGAGGTGCATTACCATTCTCTATTACTTCTCATAGAGAAATAATCAATCATGCATGGATTACTGTTTTTCCATCCCCCACCTCCAAAGCGCATACGTACTGTTTGAGCATAAGCACTTTTGATGCACCCACAATATGTACTGAGTCTTAATTCATGTCTTCTTAGCAAAGTTTCTCAAAGCAACAAGCTCTTATACCACTTGTTGATCCCAATTAACTTCTAATGTACCAATTCCATAACTTGTTTAAGGTTTAGTTTATGCTAGATAAATCTAACACACTGTTATTTTAAGAAACTTTGTTTGATAATACTAAAGATTATGCATAATCTAATCTTTAATATAAGAAGAATTCTTCAGTAACGCAAAACAATATAATTTCAACAATAAAAGCTCCAATATTATTATTACAAATAATACGAATACTCTCCTAGTATTAGGGTTACAAAACCATGAAGCTATGAATTATACGACTAAGATACTTAAATAAAAGATTTCTAGATTTCTTGTGATTAAACTCTATGCCCTACGACCTCCTTTTATACACCAAGGAGTCCTAGTCGATTTACAATATATTACTAAAACTTAGACTATTCTCAAAGATCTATTCTATAAATAACAATCCTTATCTCATAAGTAATTTTGATCTTCAAGCAATCTTTATCTTTCAGCAGTTGTAATCTTTCATTAGTTGTAACTTTGTACTAGCAGCATTAACTCTTAACAAGTAGTAGTAACTTATACACTAGCAACCTTAACTGTGTACAAGCAGTAGTAACTACTTCGAATGTTTTCTTTAATCTTCTCCAGCAGTACTAACTTTACTCTAGCAGTATTAACATATACTAGCAGTAGTAACTAGCAGTACTAATATACACTAGCAGTACTAAGTTACACTAGCAGTACTAAGTTACCCTAGCAGTAGTAACTATGAACTAGCAGTACTAACTACTTAGCATATTTTTCATTAGCGTTAATGAACAGCACTAAGTTTTACTTAGCACCAGTAACACAAACCTTAGCAGTAGTAACTCCAAGATCATCAAGAAGTCTTTTAATCCTAACATCAAGCATCTCTCATATCCCCTTTGTGTGGGATTTCTTTTCGAGCATAAAGTTGGCGAGCTCGTCTTTAAATTTACTTCTAACAACCCATTCGGGACCATCCTCCCCTTTTTCTTTACGTTTGTTGTTCCCCCCATGGAGACGTATAATCGTTCTGTATAGAACCGTCAAAGGAAGGATCATCGTAGATGTCTCCCCCGGACATGTATACCTGCTCGGCTAGGTTGTTCTACTTGTATTCATCAGCCTCATGGGATCCTCCACAATAGTCGCAGATTAGGTAGGGGGTTTTCAACCCAACCTCTCAAGTAGGTGTTTCGAGGTAAAGATTTGGTTGCAGACCCTTTTTAGACGCCCCCTAAATGTAGGTTGCATTGCCTCCGAAATGGAAGAAACATTCATGGATGGTAACATGTCAACCCACAGATCGTCTTGGTATTGAACGTATTCTTCAAATTCGGTTTACCATCCTCCTCTTTGGTGAGAGCAGTTGAAGCGGAACTTAAGCGTATTTGATTGAGTTTCATACTGTGTCTCACGATATGATATCGTGAAATGGATTTTTACCCATAAGCCATTTTTGTATCGCGCATGAATGGGGCCTTATTTGATCGGTTCTAAGAAATGGATCAAAGCGCTTTTTGACGGATTTTTCGAATCCCTTGACTTAATCGGATATGAACATTCTCTTAGGGACGAGTTCGCCTCGCCTGGACAAGAAATAATCAAGGAACGCGATACATTGATCCAGTCAAATACATTAGGTAGATGGTATTTTATCAAACCATGTTGTTACTTTACCTTTTAGGGAGAAGTGAAAGAAACACAGTCTAGATGTATCCCTTGTCGATCTGTCGGCTTGTATGTTATCAACCATACTTAAGTTGTGTTTGATATGACGGAGCTGCCTTCTTATACCTATGGAATGTCATGTTCCTTTGATTAGTAGATTGTTCACGTGAGTCGACGATTCACGCCTGTTTGTTAACTGGGAGGATGATGGGTTTTTTGGAAACTAGAGGAATTAGGGTAAGATGTTTATGTAAGGTTTGGGAGGGGTTGGCTGTTTGTCTAGTGCTTTAAGAGGAATATTCATCATCAAAGATGTTTCTCCAGCTAAGCCAGAGATTCATTTTGTTGTAGACGCCAGGTGGCCCTCCTAAGCCTTCAAAATTCTCTTTCGGGTTCGTCAAGGGGTTTTGTTAACCTCTTAGCGGTGCTACGTGTCATAGTGATAGTTTTATAAAATAGATAATACAAAGAAAAGATAGACTACACGAAAGCTAATATACGGAATTAAATTCTCACTTGAAAGGATTCAAGCTAGTAGAACTAAGTTAAACTATGATCAAAACCTAACTATTCCCCACGCAACAGTACCAAAAACTTGATGTGAGGGTTGCGAAGACTTCATAGGAAGTTTTACAATCCTTTAGGAAGTATACCTAGTCCCGTTGCAAGTGTAGTAATAAGAAGTGCGAGAGAGACTCGGGGTAGTAGTCGATATCTAAGGTGAGATTGGAGGTGTGATATGTGAGGGTGGCGATGAGAGGAGTCTCTCTCGATAGACGTAGCTTGGTGTGGTGGGTGGGATCTCGGGATCTTATATGTCTGCGAGATACTTCTTGAATAATCTGTCTTAACAGTTTACTCTCTTTTCGACTAAATCATTTATGATTGATATACGCTACATTTAGTCTACTACTAACAATCTTCAAGTCAACTTAGAGAGGTTGTTATTTAACTAATTACTAAACTATTAATATCTAATCTACTGGTGATAACTTTATGATAAGCAAGTTTATTTAACTAATCATGCACTACTCCTCATATTGCTTCTCCTAGATCCGTTGCTTTGTTACTGCTTGTGATAATCTTCTAAGTATTCCTAGGTCATGAAGGAGCGAACCCGCTGTCTATTTATTATTCTGTTAAGGCAACGCACAAGTAAGGTAGTATGAAGACTATTACAAGGCCCCAAAGAGTATATTAAATACATTTGAAATAACTTAAGAGGGATCAACCATATAATGGGTAAGGTAGTATGAAGACTATTACCGATGGTATCCTTTCTACACTACTCACATTTCCCTAGACATATCAACAGCGATACAGACAAAAGCTGGTTTCCTAAAGCCTAACATATACATTCATCAACAAGAAGCAACATCAAAAGGATCTACAATCTAAGTTTCATGCAATCATAGATAAATACAAAGGAGGGCCTCGCATGTTATAAAGAAAGCAAGAAGATAAATTAATCAAACAATATATAAACATATTGAATGATTAATGATAAATAACCTTACTTGATTAAAACATGGATTTAAGTAGTACAACAGGGTTTTGAGGCCCTAAAACGACCTATAAAGCTCCTAAAACGACTAGGGTTCGTCTCCCTAGGTTTATACAAAGTTATCCCAAAGTTACTGATGACATCAAATAACATTACATTTATACCATCATTTATCTCGAATAAGTTATCCACTTTTATATAATTATTGCAAGAAAAGTTACTGAATTGCTTAAATTTGTAAATTGCAGTAATTACGGAGTGATTTGTGAAGACATGCTAAAAGGCACACTTTTTGGCGCTTAAACGATGATATTTAAAGATTGCTTATTTCTACTCAATACGCCGTATCCACAAAAGAAGATATGGCATATCAGCGCCTGGACTTCACAAGAAAACGCGTATTCTCACATCCCAATATGGCGTATCCATGTTTCCTCATACGCCGTATCCAGCAGGATAACTATTCAGAGATTTGGTGAATAATTATAATTTAGGAAGTTATATCTGATTGATTATAAACTTAGCGCGCACTCTAAGGAAAACACCCCTATATGTCCTATTAACCTAGCTCAATACGGCGTATCCAGTCTTTTTCAGACACTATAAATAGAAAACTCAAAAACATGTTTTTAGTGTGCAAAATCATATTCTCTATACCATACACATAAAAGATGATTTTCTGAAGAAAAGAAAAGCAACCAAAGGTCAAGCATCGATCACGATTCCATGGAAGACACCGTGTAATTCCTATACTCTTGTAATCATTTAGTTTTTGGTATCGTTCGATAAAACTTTTAGTTTACCTTGGTTATTTGATCACGCTAGTATAATTGCAATGGTTATGGGCTAATACCTTAGGGTATTAGACATCTTAATGAAGATACTTGTCTACGTGTTTGTATAAGCGACCTATCCTTCAACTGGGTCTAGTTACGCCTAACAAGTGAACTAGATACTGGGATAGCTCTCTATATCGTGTTTTATATTACTGGACCAATAGGATCACAAATAATGTTCTATCTTTGTCTTTAAATTATGAGCTTAGTTGGACCAGCAGGTGACCCGTAATCTTTCAACAAGTATGTTCTTAATTAATTGATTAAGACGTGAACAGTAAACTACCAGTATATAAAATACCGTCAAACAGTAAGTGGGTAAAGTCCTAATGGGCTAGGGTTTAACAAGATCATCATTCCCTTAATCCCTAGATATATTATAATTAAACTAAAAGGATGCTTTATGCGGATACATTAATTATGACAGGATTCAACGTGTTTAGGTCTTAGGATGATGTCCCGCCTAAGTCTTAAGAATGATATGCCGCTTTGAGATAATAAATCATTGCACTAAACAAACAAACCAGCGTTTAATCAAATTTAATATGGCTAATACGGTTTTCTATCATTTGGCTTGTATCGCTCTTTTATCTTCTGATTGTTTTCTTGCATATTTATAGTGTTTAGAATTGATTATTGTCACCATAAAACTTGTGCCAGTCTCTTAGGCTGAAAAACCCCCATTACCATTAGAATTAGGCTTAGCATAGGTTTAACAAGTAATTAGAATTAACTTAATTAGAGTAATTAAAATACTAATAGAATATAATGTTAACGACCTCGCTCTTTGTGTTCGACACCCTACTTACCACAAAACTCCACCCGATCGGGTACACTGCCCGTTAAAGTGTTGTTTTAGGATAAGTTGGCTAAATATAAATTTAAAACTTGGTAATCAATAAATTGACCCTACACGACAGCATATCAAGTTTTTGGCGCCGTTGCCGGGGAGTGAAAAATTTGACCTTTAATTTTATTAGTATTTCTAACCATCAGCTTAGAATAATTTAATTATTGTAATTTAATTATGTTTCTATTTAATTTAATTGTGTGATTTAATTGTGTGTTTAAATTCCAGCATTATCGTTTTCAAAAGTACTATGCTTTGTAGTTCGTTTCCTTGCTTCTGATTTCCAGCATAGGTTTATCATGGATAATCCAAACATCACTATGGAGGAATACATCAGACTTCAAGAAGAAAAAGCTCTAAGTCGCGGTGAGACGTTTGATTGGCAAACTGCCACATATGGTAAGATGGAATATTGTGAAGATGAGAACGATAGCTTCACGAATATCGAAACTGAATACCCAGCTATAGTCTTTGATGATACATCCGATGCAGCACTCTTATGCAAATCCACGGTAAGTCCTCTTAACAATAACGAAATTGACTTTAAAATATCATTTGATGAATCCGACGATGAAGATTACATGGTAATGTTTGAGGAAAATTCATTTTCTTATAAAATAATTTATGTCGATAATTTGAAAACGGATTCGGAAAATGAAAATGATAAAGTCAATATGCCATCATCTCTGATAACAGAACCTACGATTGGTTATATTGGCGGTTTAGACTTCTTTTTAGATTTTGAGAATAAATTCCCAGCCATCGCTTATAACGATGATCTAAAGTCTAAATCAGACCCACTAATTGAACCTTCTGTAAGTTCTCGACATATCGATAAATTTGATTCAAAAAATGAAACATCATTGGCCGAATATGATGAAGAGGAACAAAACGTTTTATACTTTAATGATTCATTTCCTCTACACGCAATTTTTCCCAATAATCTAAAATGATCAAGGACAATGATGATAATATCAATATAACACAGCCTTCTAGAAGTAACTTAATAAACATTGATACTAAAGGGTCAAATAAACTTTCGAGAACAAATCACGATAAAATCAATGAGAAATTTTTTATCATAACATTGAATGCTAATATCGTGAGTTGGAATTGTCTTAACAACTGGATGGTTTTAAATTTCATAAAAAAATTATATGTGCCATTTGGCATCCCGTTCGACCCTAAGCGCTTATATAAGGATGGTACTTACACAAGAATATTGCGGAGACCAAGGTACGCTTTTCTTTACTCTATTAAAATCTTTGAAAATTTGGTCCCCACAAATGAATACGGTGTATCATGGCAACACCTATACGCCGTATCAACCATTTTTAACACACTTTGACTAAGTCAAACAATATTATCCAATACGCCGTATTGGACGCTTCCCTATACGGCGTATCCAGCATGGGTATAAAAACCCAGCTAATACGTCGGGTACCTTTTCACATACTTTTTTTACTCACATTCAAAAACGAAATTACCACACCTCATTTATCTCGAATTTCAATCCATAATTTGTTTGTATCTCTCAAATCCTAATCAAAAGGTATGTTACTCTACTCTCTTTCTTTTTCTTTCAAATTAAATTAGGGTTAGGGTTTGATTTAGAATTAGGATTGCGTTTTTGCTGTATACTCCTATTATATTCCCCCCTCCCCGATTGAGTTTTATAACATAGTTAAACAATGAAATTTGTGACTATAGCATAGTTAAAGTAGTGGGTAAAACAGGTAGAAACGAGGGAAAACCCATTCTTTTTCTCTACTGATACGATAAGGCGTATTCATTTCTAATGAATACGACGTATCAAAGGTTTTTCTCTAAATATCGAAACCTATACGACGTATTCATTATTCAGGATACGGCATATAAATATGTTTTAAAAACCCTCAGTATGGTCTCTTTAATACGGCGTATTCACTTACTCATACACCATATACTCATAAAAATCTCTATACGGCGTATTCATTTATCCCAATACGTCGTATCTACCCCTGGAACAGAATAAAAAAGGTAAGTAATTTATCTATGTACTGATTGCGTGTTACTCGCAGATATGGCACCATTACCATCTAGGGATCAGAGGCACCCGTGGGTCAGGTACCATGTTGAGCGATACAGCGAGGATATAGTGCACAGCTACGAGCAGAGGCTCGAGACGATATAGGGTAGTCGGTTAACCGGGTACACGTTCTAGATTTTGTTAGTTTAATTGAGGAGATAAGGCATACTTTGGGTGATCGGTTGAGTATGGTTTACACTAGGGATGAGGGGCAGGAGTTCCACTCAACAACGCTTCGGATAGAAATTAAAAGTCAACGAGAAGTAGAACTCTGCTCAGGTCGGTTGCGAACTAAATGCAAAGACCAAACACTACACAAAGGATGTCCACTCTAGGAAAAAAGAAAGTCTTAAGAGGCTTACAACACAATTTGAGCACCCGATCAAACTAGGACAATATAGAGCAGACAGGCCAGGATTCACCACGCAAATACGAAAATTCGTCATACTCCTGATCAAAGACAACTTGGAGGAATCACTGAACAAATTCATGCTGATTCAACAAGAGACACGAAAGAAACTCGAACATAATCAAGAGATTCGAGCTTCTACCGATGCAACTATAAGAAATCAAGGGGCGTCAATTAAGACCTTGGAAATTCAAATTGGTCAAATGAGCAAAGTCTTACAAATAAGAGGAATCGGAAGCTTGTCCGGCTCAACATAACCAAACCCAAGGGACCATGTAAAATCGATCTCAACTGCTAAAGCTAATTCATCTGTGATACGCCGTATCGGATCAGTACCATACGCCGTATCAGACGCACAGGAAAATTAGCTTATCTCTGAAACAGCAGTTTCCATTTCCTAATCGTCGCATGTTACTGCTTGTGATAATTGGAAGGAGTGCTGAAGTTAAATTTTGGAAACCTATGACCACAACTTTGCCTTTGAGATAAAAAAGTCTTAGGAGCTTTACTCTACCTGTTTTATTCATGATATTTGTTTTGATAAAGCCCTTGTTGACATAGGAGCAAGTGTTAGGGTTATGCCATTCTCTACCTACTCTAACCTTGGTCTAGGTAATTTAGCTCACACTAGGTCAACTATTGAACTGTCTGACAGAACAATTAAACATCCAAGAGGTATCACTGAAAACGTGCTAGTTAGAATTGATAAATTTATTTTTTCCATAGACTTTGTTATCTTGGACATAGCCGAGGATGACAATGTCCCTTTGATCCTCGGGCGACCATTCTTATCTACCGCTCATGCCAAGATAGATGTTTTCAAAAGAAAATTTATTTTAAGGGTTGGGGAAGAGAAACTTGTTTTCAAAAGTGTTAAACCAGCTACTAGCATAATTAGAAGGGTCTATATGGTAAATGAAAGATCGGAATCTTAAGTTTTGTTAGGAGAGGCTATTAAATGAATCGCTTTCTGAACACTTCTATTGGGTGGCCAAAAAAAAAATGTTTTATATTGAATTGAAATGATTTGGTTTGCCTCTATAACCTAGAACGAATCCAGATGATTTGAGCCAACCCCTATTTTGGGTGTCAATGAGCCCGCTTGTGAAGAAGTTGTTCCAAAAAGAATTTGTTTTCTGTATAATTATGGTATAGACATGTTAATGCAGATTTTTTCCCCCTTCCTGTCCCATTAATATCATGACTAACACTATTTATAATTCTATATAATAAGGACAAGGGGGATCATGAAGGGGAGAATCTAGCAGGGACTTTGATTGACATTTTCGTTGGAAAATTTTCTATTATTTCAGGCTTTTCAATCACTAACGATATTGATATAACAAGTGATGTTGTGCTCGGCATGCCATTTTGCAAGAAGTTTCTGTCATGCCAAAAGATTATGGAGAGATTCACTCACGGGGACAAGTGCGAGCGAATGGACGAATGAGTGAAGCGAAAAAGAGAAAGAAAAAATCTAACTTAAAGACTGGCTGAAAGAAAAGTGCTTACCGAGAGACAACCCGGTGGTTTTTAATTGTTTGAATTGTAATTTTAATTGTTTGATTGAGTCTGTCTTCCCCCGGACACTCAATACGGCGTATCAAACCTCTATAGATACGTCGTATCGAACCTGTCTGGACGTTATCGGTCTTTAATTTCTACAATTAATTTCTGCAAAACTTTAAAACATTTATTTTTACCAGATGCAATATGGCGTATCCTTGGTTTTGGGATGCAACGTATTGACTACCTGTACAGTGTGTTTAATTGTTTTCGTGCATTGTAACCATTGTATAACCGAGATTGGAATTGCACTTTTGTCTTCTAAACTTTTATGCAGGACCTTGCTGTAAAGAAATCGACGATATTGTATACTTTGAAAAAGACGCGTGTTAGAACTCGTACGAGCATTCTGACGTCTCGTCAACACACTTTTGCTCAAGAACTCAAATTGGAGAATCATCCCGAGCAACATATCAGGGGAGTTCCTCGTTCTAATTCTATTTCCTATTTTTTTTTAATTGTTTTATCTATACAATGAGGACGGGTTTAGAGCCTGTTGGCAGGGTAGTAAGAGAGTGATCCTCGACAAGGGGGATCTTAGGGATTATTATATGGAGATCTCGTCTGACAGGGAATACTTGGGGCTCGCCCCCTCTTATGTTTTCATTCGAGACCTTGTGAGGAGACTATGACATAGGATGACAACTTGTAGTATTTCTGGCAGGAGGCAGGCACCTGAGAAGGTGATCAGTGTCGATCTTTTCTATCTTCGCAGCATGGCCTGAGGGACTGCTAATGTCTCGTATCTATTAGCACATTATCTATTTAGGAATGCTGAGGGGAGGAAGAGTGGAGCTAGGTTGTTTGGGTTCACTTCATTAGGTGTCTTGCAGCTCATTTTGGATTGGTTAGTGATCAGGGGTTGAGGGGTTTGTCGGTGGTTACCAGTGAGCTCCCGTTGATTGATTTGCATAAGCTTGGGAGGCTCAACATTTGTTTGAGGGTTGGTGATACATGGGCTTGGGTAGCCCTGGGACCAGAGAGGTAGCCCAATGTTACGGCTGGTGCCCCTAAAGCCGATGAGGATGCTCCTTCAGTTGATGAGGGTGCTCAGGCTGATCCAGCACCCGTGCAGGAACCTTAGCCACCGCCACCTGCCCTTAGGACTATACAACAGAGGGTCTCTAGGCTCGAGGAGGAGGTGCATGAGCTGCGACGGAGCATTGTAGGGTTGCGATAGATGTTACTAGATCGATCACTAATCAAAGCAGGTTTGCTACCTGTATGGTCAGTTGTAGGACTCAGATAATGGACGCTAGTGGTCGCACCTACTAGGCCTTTGATAGCACTCTTGTAGACAACTCGCAGTTACCCTGCCAGAGACGCACCAGACGTAGGACTGGTGACGCTAGCACCTTAGCCCCATATCAGCCAGATCCATGATCACTCTCCCTCTCACTTTTTGATCTTGTGTACATGTTTGTTATTCATATCATGATGTATTTGAAACTCTTTATCTTTTGTTATATATTATGATGTGATTATTTTGGTTTGCTTGTGTGTGATAGAATAAAGCCTGGCAGTAAGTTCAGCGACATAGCTCATTGATTGATTACATGCTCAAGATTTCAAAAACCTTTGCATGAAAAAAGTATTGACATGTGAGAAGAAGTTGGTGAAGGGAAAGAAAAAGTCTAACTTAAAGACTAGCTGAAAGAAAAGTGCTTATCGAGAGACAACCCGGTTGTTTTTAATTGTTTGAATTGTAATTTTAATTGTTTTATTGAGTCTGTATTCCCACACACTCAAAACGACGTATCGAACCCCTATGGATACGCCGTATCGAACCTGTCTGGACGTTATCAGTCTTTAATTTCTGCAAAACTCTAAAACATTTGTTTGTACAGGATGCAATACGTCGTATCCTTGGGTTTGGGATAAGGCTTATTAACCTCCTGTACAGTGTGTTTAATTGTTTTCCTGCATTGTAACCATTATGTAACCGAGATAGGAATTGTACTTTTATCTTCTAAGCTTTTATGCAGCACCTTGCTGTAAGGAAATCGACGATATGGTATACTCTGAGAAAGACGTGTCTTGAACTCGTACGAGCATTCCGACGCCTCGTCAACACACTTTTGCTCAATAACTCCAATGGAGAATCATCCCGAGCAACATATCAGGGGAGTTCCTCGATCTAATTCTAGTTCCATTTTCTTTAAATTATTTTATCTATACAACGAGGACGTTTTATAATTTAAGTGGAGGATGAGGAATTAAAACGCCTACTTGTACTTTCTTTTACAAATAATATGCTATATGCTTAAATTATGCCAATTTAAAATTTTTTCTAGCATAACTTTTGTTAAAATTACTAGTTACATGACCTCGCGCACTATAACCCTTAATACCAAATTCTATGAATTAAGCCTATTCCGTTTCCAAACATTTACTAAAAATTCCACAAAAATTATGAGTGTACCAGTGATGTAGTGGACTTTAGAACTTGGCTTGGTATATCACTCGAGACCACAGCGATGAGTACTATGGACTTAGATGGAGAAACATTTTTAACTGGTAAAATTCTAGGAATATACCAAAAAGCCTAAATGTTGTAAAATTAACTAACACACAGGTTAGTTAAACCCCTTGTGACCATTTCCTTACTCTTACTATAAGAGTAAGTTCCCCTAGAAAAACCTGTTGAGTCATTCTTGTCTTTTTCACACCATATGTCTATTTCGTTACACCTTTACACCTTAGCCTACCCTGAAGATTAATCCTACTTAATCAAAGTTGCTAGTTTCTTTTATGTAAAGTTTTGTATTTCCTGTGTCAAAGTGAAATTTCTATCTCCGGTTAGGTCGGGAAATTGTACAATGCAATGGGAAAATAGGTAGCTCGTGTATTTTGCTACTTTCGCGATTATGTATTATGTCTAAAGATGAAGTGTTAAAGGAAAGATTATCTGGATGAATTATGATTGTGAAGACGGTGAAATTGCACCGAGGTTTATGGTAAAAAAATAGAAAAATAGAAAATGCATCAAAAAAGAGAAGGATGATTGATAGTCGGGTCGCTAAACTTAAATCGATGAAATACTTAGAAGGATCGATTATTCGTTGATATGTGGATAAAATCAACGATGTATAGTTTTGTATAAAGTGGCCGATATCACCACTTTTGTAAAAGTATGTAAGTTTGGGATGATCGAGAAGTTGACCGTTATGGGAACGCCAACTTAGGTTGTCTTTGTCATTTCTATGATCGAGGCGTTTGTATATATTTCGAGTCTCTATCATGGAACAGTCGGGAAAAGTTACTAGCAACTACCTTATTTGTCCAAGCTTAATCTATTTGTTTTGTGAATTTTATTTAACAACAATTTGCTTCCCTTTCCTAGCAACTAACCTTAGGTTTTACTCGAATGAGGTTGAGATCGAGTCATGCATGTCTATTCTGTCGTTACGACCATGTATGCATGATTCAGCCACCTTGTTGGTTTATTACTTTTGGTGAAATTTAAAAGATCCCTACCATATATCATTCTTCATCTTAACCCTTGGTTAAACTCAAATAAGGATGTAATCAAATTATACATGTCTATTCTGTCATTACGCCGTGTATGTATGATTCAGCTGCCATGTTGGTGTGATACTATCGGTGAAATATTATTAGAATGATCAACCCTTAGCCTTATAATTAGAACCTAATTTACCTTTTGATTTGTTTCTCCTTAGCTCTAGTAGTGGAGATGTGTATCCTTGCCAAGCGTATGATATGAAACTAATCACGACCGAGCAAATGAGCGTACTAATTAAATGTTACACCCTAGATTAGTTGAGTGATCTGAGTGTTTTCATTTCCATATTTTGTGAGGTGCTTGGTCTTGTATAGGTGATTAAAACGAAAGAAGTGCTTAAACAGAAAAATCCTTAACTTCGGTTCGGATACATTTTTCAATATAACCTAGAGTCTACTTGAGGACAAGTAGGATTCAAGTGGGGGGATATTTGATGACATAAAATAACGTTATATTTATACCATCATTTATCCCGAATAAGTTATCCACTTTTATATAATTATTGCAAGAATCGTTACCTTCATTGCTTAAATGTGTAAATTGTAGTAATTACGGAGTGATTTGTGAAGACATACTAAAAGGCGCACTTTTTGGAGCTTAAATGATGATATTTAAAGATTGCTTATTTCTACTCAATACTCTGTATCCATAAAAGAAGATACGGCGTATGAGTGCATGGACTTCACAAGAAAACGCGTATTCTTACTTCCCAATACGATGTATCCATGTCTCCTCATACGCCGTACCCAGCTGGATAACTATTGAGAGATTTAGTGAATAATTATAATTTGGGAAGTTATATTTGATTAATTATAAACTTAGCGTGCACTCCAAGGAAAACACCCCTAAATGCCGTATTGACCTAGCTCAATACGACGAATCCAATCTTTTTCAGACACTATAAATAGAAGACTCAAAAATGAGTTTTTAGTGTGCAAAATCATATTCTCTATACCATACACATAAAAGGCGATTTTCTAAAAAAAAGAGCAACCAAAGGTCAAGCATCGATCACGATTCCATAGAAGACACCTTGTAATACCTATACTCTTGTAATCATTTAATTTTTTGTATCGTTCGGTAAAACGTTTAGTTTACCTTGGTTATTTGATCACGCTTGTATAATTACAATGGTTATGGGCTAATAACCTAGGGTATTAGCCATCTTAATGAAGATTTAATGTTTGGTTTGTTTTAAAATCGATTTCTTAATTTATCGTTGAAAGTTTAATTATGTTTATCACGTGATACTTGTCTACGTATTTGAATATGCGACCTATCATTCAACTGGGTCTAGTTACGCCTAACAAGTGAACTAGATACCGAGATAGCTCTCCATATCGTGTTTTATATTACTAGACCAATAGGATCACAAATAATGTTCTATCTTTGTCTTTAAATTATGAGCTTAGTTGGACCGGTAGGTGACCCGTAATGTTTCAACAAGTATGTTCTTAATTAATTGATAAAGACTAGAACAGTGAACTACCTGTATATAAAATACCATCAAACAGTAAGTGGGTAAAGTCCAGATGGGCTAGGGTTTAACAAGATCACCATTACTTTAATCTCTAGATAGATTATAATTAAACTAAAAGGATACCTTATGCCAATACGGTAATTATGACATGATTCAACGTGTCTAGGTCTTAGGATGATGTCCTGCCTAAGTCTTAAGAATGATATGTCGCCTCGAGATAAGAAATCATTGCACTAAACAAACAAACCAGCGTTTAATTAGATTTAGTATGGCTAATACGGTTTTCTATCATTTGGCTTGTACTGCTCCTTTATCTTCTGATTGTTTTCTTGCATGTTTATTGTGTTTAGAATTGATTATTGTCACCATAAAACCTGTGTTAGTCTCAGGCAGAAAACCCCCCATTACCATTAGAATTAGGCTTAGCATAGGTTTAACAAGTAATTAGAATTAACTTAATTAGATTAATTAAAATACTAATAGAATATAAGGTTAACGGCCTCGCTCTTAGTGTTCGACACCCTACTTACCACGAAACTTCATCCGATCGGGTACAGTGCCCGTTAAAGTGTTGTTTTAAGATAAGCAGGCTAAATATAAATTTAAAACTCGGTAATCAATAAATTGACCCTACACGACAACACATCAGTTACACACTAAAACCCTAAAAACAGATTTATATTTATAAAGATGTCAACGCGACGGCGTCGCTTTGTAATCCTGACGCCGTCGCCACGTAGATGTTTCTGGATCCTCTTTAAGTCGGCCATGTCCTGACGTTGTCGCCAAATTCCTGACGCCGTCACTAGATAGATCATTACGGCGTCGCTTTATGCCTGCGACGCCATCTCCAGCCACTGTTTGCATAAATCTTCATGAGATTTGGTGTAGGTCCGTAATCTTGTCTGTTTCTCCTCCAAATGAGCCCAAGTCATGTGTATTTCCTCCAAAAGCTATCCAAGTGCTAAAAACCTAAAAACAAACGATTAAGCATGTAACCCGGGCATATTTGCATGATTTAGGGGTTAAATGACCCCGAAATAGTGTATAAAATGACACCTCATCAAAACACACAATACATTCTTCGCTATAAGAGCGTTTTTAATATCATCA
Source organism: Tanacetum coccineum (assembly GCA_026074375.1). Classification (NCBI taxonomy): domain Eukaryota; kingdom Viridiplantae; phylum Streptophyta; class Magnoliopsida; order Asterales; family Asteraceae; genus Tanacetum; species Tanacetum coccineum. Next base: position 53,284 of record BQNB010017847.1, read on the forward strand.
TTAGTTACAATCTTTTTGTTTAAATCAGCATTCTTAGATGCAACATCTGATTTTTTATTTGACCTATGAGAAACTTCTACTTCATCTGATGAATTCTTAGTGTTGGATAAGACACTATTCTTGAATGATGAATCTCTATTCGAGGGTCTTTTAACACTAGAAATAGCTCTTAGTCCTGTAGAAGATAAAACACTCTTAGCTTTGTTGGTATTTGTGTTTTGTGTCTTTTCAACTTTGTACATTCCCGGTGCGATGACATTTTTGTTTGTTTTAACAGCTTGTTGTTTGTTAGGTGAAGTTTGTAAAGTGACTGTTTTTTACAAGACATGTTTCTCTTTTGTTTTAGGAGCAACATTTTTCTTTTGAAAAACTTGTTTATTTAATGGTGTGACACAAAGAAGATTATTAGAAACAATATCTTTGTCAAATTTAGTATTCACAGACTTACCTTTTTCAACATTTTTTAGTTTAGCTTTTAGCTCAGATATTGTTATCAAAAGATCTTGGTTTTGAGCACGAACATCCACGTAGGCATATGTCTTTTGATTAACATTCTCAATCAACTCATTGATTTCCCTTTGGGGTTGAGTTCGTGTCCTTTTGATTGAATCGATAAGTTTTTGATATTCTGTTGTAACATTTTCACGTTCCTTTATCAAAGATTGTACTTGAAATTCCAAAGACACGTTCTCACTCTCAAGCTTTTCCATCATTAATATCCATAAGGTTTCACAAACGCTTTTCAAAGAAGATTCACATTTTCGTCTTTCTTTTTCATGTTGCAATTTTAATTCAAAATCAAGACTTTGTTTTTGACATCTTTGAACATCGTTTTCAAGAATGTTTATTCGTTTTTGCATTCCCTCTTGGATTTCAATGGAGTCCCTTTTAATTTTCTCAATTTCATCTTGCATATTATTGTCTACACATTAATGACTTAACAACAAACAACATTAGATTTCATGCTTGAGTTTTGCTTCCAAGAGTTGATCTTTCAAAAGTTCATTTTGTTTCCATGTTTCACTAAGATCACTTTTTGTTGAGCAAAAACATATTTCATTTGTAACACCCCTAAAATGGGTCGCAACGGAATATGGGTTTGGGAGCGTTACTTCATAATAACATTGCACAAGACATGAGAGAACGACCACTAAACGTGTCTTTTAAAAATGATACATTAGATTTAATAAATTATTGTTACAAAAGCTCAACGGCTAAACTTGTTCATTCTTGAAAATGCAAAGAGTTTTCTAAATGATAAATATCCCCAAAATGTGATACACGTAAATCTTTATAGAAATGACTCCACAATGTAGTCCACCAATGTATCCTTGTTTCTTGTACCTTATTAACCTGAGAAAAACATGCTTAAAACGGACAACATAAAGTTGGTGAATTCATAGGTTTATATATGTACAAATCCGGACTGCAAGATTTCCCTGTGATAAATATCACAAAATGCCATTACGTTTCCCTAAGCTCGTGACACTGAAGCTAGACATATATGAATACAATATAAATATTGCCTACATTGCCCATGATGATGTTCAACCCGAAACATCCCAAACTCGACATGCTATAATGTTCATTCCCGGTAATAGCTAATCACCTAAACGGGGAGGTCAATCCCAAATAGATCTATTTATAACACTCGCTCTTCCAAACCAGAAATAAACAGTTCATGATACCAGGCATATTGGGTTCAAGCTACTTAGGCAAAACGTAATCAATATATAAAATGTCCACTTGCTTTCAATTATAAAAAAAATGTTAATCCCGTGCCTTGATCGATTCTTTACGTAGTAAAGTGTTTGTTACCTTGGATGAATCCAAAACTGTTACTTATAGTTAGTACTGCTAGTTATTTCTATGTGTCATTGTTAATCCTGTTAGTGTCAGTTAGTACTGCTAAACTAGAAAAATGGTTAGAATATGTTTTTTTAAACATAAACTGCTTCAATATTATTAGAATAATACGAGTACTCTTGTAGTACTAGGGTTACAAATCTTGAAGCTATAATTTCTCTAAAATATATCTAAATCACTTAAGCATGAACTACTAATTAAACCTTAGACTAGGATCTCCTTTTATACAAACAAGGAGTCCTTTACAAGATAAATTTGCCGAACTATATGGAAGTTGTTACAATTCAAATACAAATATAATAGATATACATTCCTTGTTTTTCTCTTTGCATCCTTATCTCCAAGTCAGCAGCTTCGACCATCAGCAGTACTAATCTTTCTTCTAGCAGTATTAACTAACTCTGGCAGTACTAAGTTTGTACTGGCAGTACTAACTCCATTAGTACTGTTAGTTATACCTTGGCAGTATTAACTCTTGTGAAGATTTATCCCAACAATCCTCCCCTAAACTTGTGATTTATCTTCAAATCCTAAGTTTCTTCTGGATTAAATCTCCTAGTCTTCTTCCTTTGCTGATGATTCTTTCAAACATCCTTCTACTTCTGCACTTGAGATCTTATAAACCTTAGAAGTTCAAACGCCTGTGAACTCTCATGATCAACCTCTAATTTCTTTTTCAACATCTTGGAAATCATCTCTTGACTTAGAGGGTATTTCTTCTCTGTCAGCATATGTATGGCTATACCATTCTGCATTAGTAAAATGTGAATACCACAAAAATCATATAAACTCCAGCTTATCACATTGTATTCATGCTGATTCTTCCATATCTCATCTTCTTCATCAGGCTCAAATAAAGTGTGCAGATCTCCCCAAAGCATCAGATCATATCCTTCAGGTCTTGAAGCACTATACCTTTCTTTGACTAATCTGTACAACTCCTCTACATCTTGTCTATCAAAGTCTTCAAGCATCTCACTCAAAACCTTGTAGTTCTTGGAACTGCCATCTCCTCTGAAAACTTGATAATACATGAAATTTTCTGTCAAAGTGTAAGTCTTCCAATCCACAATTGGATACTTTGTAGAGAGAGATTCAACATCTTCTGCAAACTCTTCTCTTGGAATGATATCTAAAAACCCTTTGAGTTCTTCCTTCTCAGCATCTTCTTCCAACTTTTGTCTCTTGACAATCCTTCTCTTTCTAGGAAGAGACTTCTTTCTTTTTGCTCCAGGTTCTTTAACAACTTCTTTCATTTCTTCTTGTGTATCAACATCTTCTTCCTCAATCCTTTCAGGAGACTTCATCTTTTCAGGAGACTTCATCTTTTCAGTTCCATGCTCCATAGGCTCAATGTGTTGATTAAAATCCCAAACCTTTTCAAATATTGGCCTAATCTCATTGTAAGACATTCCCTTGAAGTCACTAATCTTGTAGTTCCCCTGATTCTTCAAGTATTTGATCATATTTCTCCTTGCTTGGGCAACTGTCTTTGGCTTCATCTTTAGAGCATGATACCTTATGACTGAAGGATCATTCCAATCTATCTTCTTAGTAGACTTGGCTTCATCCATAGCTCTTTGTCTTTCCTCTTTATCCCACTGTCTAGCAATCTCTTCATCTCTTGCAATCTGTGCCCTTTGCTCTTCATTCATTTGTTCTTCTAGTCTGATGGCTTCAGCAAAACTTAATCTTTCTTGTTCAAGCTCTTTCTTAGACTTCTTCTTGGGCTCAGACTCTATCATTATTGCTTTTCCCTTGTCTTGTCTTGACCTTTTCTCTGCACTCCTTCTTGTATAAGTAACAGTTCTTCCAGCAGTACTAATATCTTCCTCAGCAGTACTAACTACTGGAACTTCACTAGCAGTACCTTTTGTTGCACCAGCAGTACTAACTTCAGCAGACCCTTTCTCACTGCTTCCTTGATCTTGAATGACTTCAGTTGGAGTCACTTCTTGAATAAAGAGTTCAGTTTCAGTACTTGCTTTTTCTTGAACCTCTGCATCAGATAATTTCCTCCCCTGTTTGGAAGAATCATCTTCAAAGGTAATACGTGACTATTTTTGGGCTGCTGATGGAACTCCTAATTTATAGGAATTGCTTTTTGACTCCTATATTTGTGCTCTATATCTTTGGACGTGCTTTGAATAGCTCCTGATTTATTGGAAGTCATTATGTATAAGAATCGTGGCTGTCTAAATGTTCAGTTTGATAAATTCTGCTTGTGTTTAAATGTTTTATGCAGTCTAGATGATGAGTGGTTAGTAACTGGTTAAATCACGATTAATACTGGTCGTCCATGTAAGATTCTGCTTGTTCAAATCGGTTAGTAACAGTTGTATTAAGTAATTCTGTCGTGATTAGTGAAGTTCCAGCAACGATGTGACTATGTGGCTATGGGAGGAAGGAGACCTCAGATTTGTAACGCTTTAGCGACAGAACAGTGACAGATTATTTGTCGCTAACAGCAGCTTTAGCAACAGCTTTGGGACAGAAAAAGTGTTGCTGATTTGATTTGGTGATGTTAAGTCTGCTAGTGTTACTTGGTTAATTCTGCTAGCATTGGCCGACATCGGATGACACATACCTTTTGGTTTATTGTGGAAAGTATTGTGAAGACATTTGATGTAATGGATTTTTAATCAATATGTGAGTTATTAGAGCAAAGATTGAAGCTAATGCAGAGTTGTCAAAAAGTATGCTAGGAAGTGACCTACAAGGAGAAGATTTTGCAAAGAAAATGGTTGATCTCGTCAATCAAAGGAAGAAATATTTTGCAGAAGAAAGAGCTAGAGCTAAAAGAAATAAGCCCATGACCCAATCACAGCTAAAGACTTATATGATGAATTATTTGAAGAATCAGGGGACATGGAAGTTATCTCAGCTGAAGAATTTGAGTTTTGAAGAAGTCAAGAAGGAATTTGATAAGCTTGTGAAACAGGTTGAATCCTTTGCACCAATAAATTTTGAAGCCACTAAAGCAAGTTTGAAAAGATTTGGTGAAGAGCTTCAGACTAAGACTCCAAAAAGACTAAAAGATGATGAAGCAAAGGATGCTGAGCCAACCAAGAAATCTGGAAAAAGAAGAAAACAGATGGCAAGGAAAGGATTGCATAAAGACCTTGATGATTCTGAAGATTCAGATGAAGTTGGTGAACAAGAAGAGTTTGTCACAGGTAAAAGAGTTCCAATTAATCCTGTTCCTGTAGCTATGAAAACACCTAGTATAGCTACCTATAAGATCATTAAGCAAGGAGAAAAAGGAGTGTACCAAATAGTTAGGGAAGATGGAACTGATATAGTGTACATTAATTTTGGTGCTATGTTGAAGGCTATATCTAGAGATGATCTTACTGAGTTATATAGGATTGTAATGAATAGATATGGGATGGATGGACCAGAGGATGAGCTAGAGAAGGTATTTTGGAAATATTTGAAGAATATGTTTGAAGAACCTCTTAGTACAGATCCTATATGGAGTGAATTAGGACAGCAAAGGATCATAAGTTGGAGATATTATGATGCCTGTAGAGTACATTGTTTGAACTTAGAGTCAATGGATATTTATATGTTAATTGAAAGAACATATCCATTATCTGCTGAGATGTGCAAAGCCATGCTAGATAAGAAACTACAAGGAGGAAAGCCAGATGAGAATTGCTATAAAATGTTGAAAATGATGGAAAAGCAGGCTGGTATTAGGAAGTAGTGAAGTCTAATGAGTTAGAAGCCTAGGATAGAGATGAGAAGGATAACACTTGGTGGAGGTGCTATGCACTAACACAACAAATGGTTATCAGTTCACCATGTCTAATCAACATAAGAACTGGCTAGTCCAGGAGCAAACGGCTCTTGGTAAAGACTTCTCAAATCCGTTCTATGGTTGACAACTTGCAAATAAGTTGTATGGTTTTCAACTCACCATATCTGTTTAAGTGAAGAGTTGGCTAGCCCACAAGGTTATGGCTTGTGGTAAAGGCTGTGGAAAAACCATAACTAGTCCATAAGATTATGGCTTATGGTAAAGACAAATTGCAAATCCATATTAGATGGTTGACACTTTACCAAAAAGTGGATGGTATATCAACTCACCAAGTTTCATGTACAAAGAGTTGACATGGTTATCAATCCACCATGGAATTTACCTTTTCTAGGTGCCAAAGGATTGACTAGCCCTGAGCAAACGGCTACAGGTAAAGGCATATCAAATCCGTTTATGGCTGTAATGGTTTGCCAAAAACCATATGGTATTCAACTCACCAATGTTTCATGTACTGAGAGTTGAAATGGTTTTCAGTTAACCATGGACATGCACCTTTCTGGTGGCCAAAGGACTGACTACTCCAGAGTGAATGGCTAACTGGTAAAGAGACATCAAATCCATTTAAAATTTTCAATGATTCACCTCTCACAGGAGTTAACACACCTGGAAGTGATGAGAATAGACTGAAACTTTATGATTTGATGTACATAATTGTCAATGTTGCTGATATGATGGATTGCTGAAGAGCTTTAAAGACAAATTGCTGCAAAGATAAAAAGAGAAGACTTGAAGTGTTGCAGATCAAGAACAACTTGAAGAATTCTATTTACAACATCCTCAGAAAGCTTAAAGTAATTAAAGTAAAGATCAAGAATGTTTTGAAGGAACTTGAAGTTCACAAGTGAAGATCAAGTTAGGGGAGGATTGTTGGGAAATAGATTGTAACAGACTTAATACTGGTAGTATAACAGTTAAGTCTGGTAGTAATAGTTAGTTCTGTTAGTATTGAGTTAATACTGGCAGTACTAAGTTAAGTCTGGCAGTACTAAGTTAGTACTGGTAGAATAGCAGTACTAGAGTTAGTACTGGTCATAGTTAGTTCTGTTCATAGTTAAGTCTGTTTATGTAACAGAATTAAGTTATCTTTAGAGATATCTTAGGAGATATCTTAGGGAAAGGATATAATTAATCCTTTGACAGTTTGTAAAGCCCATTAGGGTTTCCAGTGTGTATAAAAAGAGAACCCTAAGGCACAATGAGAAGAGTAAAGTTTTGAGAATATCAATAGAACATAAAGAGGAAATGAAAAGGTAGAGCTTAATAGCAATTTAGTATTATCGTTTCTTCTTAATTCTTGTGTTAAGATTCCGCATTAACACTTGATATTCATAGTCAGTGTCTCTCATATAGTTGATTTGGATTTATCCAAGTTATCTATCGTCTTATAAAGGCTAGTCAGATCCTATACCAAGGACCTACAGACTTCATCTTTTCAGGAGACTTCATCTTTTTAGGAGACTTCATCTTTTCAGGAGACTTTATCTTTTCAGTTCCATGCTCCATAGGCTCAATGTGTTGATTAAAATCCCAAACCTTTTCAAATATTGGCCTAATCTCATTGTAAGACATTCCCTTGAAGTCACTAATCTTGTAGTTCCCCTGATTCTTCAAGTATTTGATCATATTTCTCCTTGCTTGGGCAACTGTCTTTGGCTTCATCTTTAGAGCATGATATCTTATGACTGAAGGATCATTCCAATCTATCTTCTTAGTAGACTTAGCTTCATCCATAGCTCTTTGTCTTTCCTCTTTATCCTACTGTCTAGCAATCTCTTCATCTCTGCAATCTGGCCCTTTCTCTCAATCATTTGTTCTTCTAGTCTTATGCTTCAGCAAAACTTAATATTTCTTGTTCAAGCTCTTTCTAGACTTGCTTCTTGGGCTCAGACTCTATCATTATTGCTTTTCCCTAGTCTTGTCTTGACCTTTTCTCTGCACTCTTTCTTGTATAAGTAACAGTTCTTCTAGCAGTACTAATTTCCTCAACAGTACTAACTACTGGAATGTCACTAGCAGTACCTTTTGTTGCACCACCAGTACTAATTTTAGCAGACCCTTTCTTACTGCTTCCTTGATCTTGAATGACTTCAGTTGGAGTCACTTCTTGAATAAAAGGCTCAGTTTCAGTACTTGCTTTCTCTTAAACTTCTGCATCAGATAATTTCCTCCCCTGTTTAGAAGAATCATCTGAATGTCTTCATCATCTAATAACAATCCTAGCCTTTTCTCCTTGTTTTGCATCTTGATCTAAGGACTCTAGCTTCTTGACCCTGAGAATGAGCTTAGTAAATGCAGAACTGTAGGTTTTCTTTGTCTTCCTCAAGTCATCCTCCAATACTCCAATCCTGTCAGAAAGTTTGGTAACCAAATTCGTCAATTCATTAAGTTTCAAGCTACCCTCATCACTTCCATGTGAGTGAACAACATGGAGAGGTGAGTCATAGGGTGTAGGAAAATGGTGTTCTGCTCCAGGTGATGGTTGTGTTGGTGCAGCAGTGGTATGTTCAGGTGAGTGTTGAGGTGAAGGTTCAGGTGAGTGTTGAGGTGAAGGTGAAGGTGAGGGTGAAGGGGAAGATGTGATTCTTGAAGGAGAAGTGGAAGGTTCAGTAACATCTAGCATAGTAGGGAATAGAGCAACTTCCTGGCCTGAATATCCCTTTGTAGGCCTCTTCATGTTGTTAAAAACTTTGTTGCTAAGAGAGGGTACAGGATATGTTTTTGAGTGTTGTTGAAAGATGTTCTCTGCATAGCTAGCAAAATTGAATGAACCTAGGTTACATTAAAAACTTATGGGGCTAGAAATGTGGACACCATATGCTCAAAAATCATCCTAGAAAAATTATATTTCCTATTGGTGCTAAACAGATAACAGCAGTGGCAATGTTACTACTAAACTGGCTCCCCAAGCAGTCTTCTTGTCTAAGGCCAATGAAGAATATGTTAAAAAGAAACCTCCATTGAGGTGAAAAAGAACCCCTTTGAAAAGTTAACTTATCTGAATCCGATGTGATAACCATAAGTGCCAATTGCTACGAAAATCTCCGAGTTAAGGAATAGAATAAATACCATCTGACATCCAACATTGAAGTCGTCCTTAAAGATTCCTTCAGTGAATAGACAGTGTAGTGACCATCAATAGTAGTCATAATCAGAACGTCCTCCCAATTATCGGTCAGTAGAAGCTTCAGCAGACCTCCAAAACTGTTTGATAAAAGAAATGTAAACATCTGGCTTCTTTGTGAGGGCATAGCAAATGTGACTTCGATTTAGGAAATCGATGACTTGATGAAACCCTGCACTTCCTGTAGATTTCTCTAAAAACGCTACCATGTTGTGCTTGTCACAAAATTCCAAGTTTGCCATGACTAAAAGTGTGAGTAATCGAGTGGGATATGATCGTGGATGAATATATGAAGGCTGGAGAAAGTTAATTGAGATTTAAATAGAGAAACGTAGAGATATGGTTTGACCGACTTAAAGAAATTGAGTTTATCGTGATTAAATTAAACATATATATAGTAAGATCACGAAAGTCCAATTGGTCAAACCCCTATATCATAGGAATTTGGCGGAAATATCTCAACGGCTCTATTAATTAATGAAAAATCTGTTAGAGCCAAACAGTACTAACGGTCATCCAGCAGTACTAAATTTGGTCTAGCAGTACTAAAATAAGCCTAGCAGTATTAACTTCTCCACCCAAAAGCAGTACAAACTCCAAAGTTTTATTACTCAAAAAATTTTAAAACCCCACCCCCCCCCTTCACACAAACTCTCTTCGTTTTTAACTTCACATTAATCTCTCATTCTTTTGGCTCACTTTCACTCCTGTCTGTTTTTCTACATCTCTCTTTCTGTTTTTAAGCTCACCAATTCTCTCTATTCTTTTTGGCTCACAATGCACACAAAGTATAGTTTTTGGCAAACTACCAGCCATTAACGGATTTGATTAGTCTTTACCAATAGCCGTTTGCTTTGGACTAGCCAATGCTTCATTGTAAAAACATGGTGCATTGATGACCATATAGTTTTGAGTAAACTATCAACTATCAACGGATTTGAGAAGTCTTTACCAGGAGCCGTTTGCTCTGGACTAGTCAATTCTTTGTTGTCTATGAGACATGGTGAATTGAGGACCATTTGTTGTGTGGTGTGAAAACCAACACGTTGAGGAACAAACAACATTCCTCCCCTCAAAGAATGCATCATTGAGTAACCAATTTTACACTTCATTGCTTATCCTGAAAGAGTTAGCTCAAACCAAGAAAAATAATCTAACCATTTTTCTTGTTTAGCAGTATTAAATGGTACTAACAGGATTAACAATAAGACATAGAAATAACTAGCAGTACTAACTATAAGTAACAGTTTTGACAAACAGTTTTAAATATAACTAGCAGTACTAATTATAACTAGCAGTATTAATTTACAAAGACTTAACAGTACTAACATTTAACAAACTTTACAAAAACAAACAAGAGATATAGGCATTAGGGATTTATACATTCCAATACTTGAGACCAAGTACTGAAATCTACCACATCAAAACCCTTTTTGTAAAAGATCTGCTACATTATTTTTTTCAGGTGGTCAAATCTTAACATTTGAATCAACTTTTTAGCATTGCATCTTTTATAAATGATCCTAATCTCTATATGTTTTTTTTAGAATTTGAACAGATTTTCTATAGCAGATAGTACTATTATTGTCAATATACATAACAGTATTCATAAAATTGTAACCATAGTCCAACAGTACGTTTTGGACCTGAGAACCTGTTCACAGCAATTGCAGCAGCCAAATATTCACCTCAGTTGTAGAAGTGTCACACAGTTTGTTTCTTGCATTGCCAAGAGATCAGCCTATTTCCCAAAAACTGACAACCTCCAGTTGTTGACTTCCTATCTTGTGTAGCTCCAGCATAGTCACTGTCAGTGTAAGCAACTAATTCCAATGGAGAATCCTTAGAATACCAAAGTCCTAATGATGGTTTTCCTTTAAGGTATCTAAAGATTCTCTTAACAACTAAGAGATGGGAAGACTTTGGAGAAACCTGAAACCTTGCACATGCACACACTGCAAACATGATATCTGGCCTGGATGCTATAAGGTACATCAAAGAGCCTATCATAGATCTATAAAGATGTTCATCAACATCAGCAGCATCTCCATCTTGAACCAAAGGCTTTTCCAAATCTGTTAGAGTAGAGGCAGACTTCACATCTGAGTAGTTGAACTTTCTCAAAATCTCATGGACATATTTATCTTGACTGATAAAAATTCCTTTCTTTTTCTGTTGGACCTGTAATCCCAAAAAGAAGGTGAGTTCTCCCATAGAACTCATTTGAAACTTATCCTTCATAAGCTTCTCAAACTCATCACATAATTCCTTCTTTGTAGATCCAAAGATAATGTCATCCACATAGATTTGAACAAGCAAGATATGTCCCTTATGTCTCTTGATGAATAATGTTTGGTCAATCTTTCCTCTTTCAAAACCATTGCACAAGAGATAATTTGCCAAAGTGTCATATACATATCTGGTGCTTGATTGCAGGCCATATAATGCTTTCACTACCTTATAGACTTTATTAGGATGGTCAGGATCTTCAAAACCTGGAGGTTGACATACATATACCTCCTCTTCAATCTGACCATACAGGAAAGCACTTTTGACATCCATCTGGTAGACCATAAATCCCATATAAGAAGCATAAGCTAGGAACAGTCTGATGGCCTCAATTCTAGCCACAGGAGCAAAGACTTCATCATAGTCTATGCCCTCTTCTTGAGTATGTCCTTGAGCAACAAGTCTTGCTTTGTTTCTGATGACAATCCCCCTTTTATCTTTCTTGTTTCTGTATACCCACTTTGTACCAATTGCTCTATGACCTTTAGGTAAATCCACAAGAATCCAGACCTTTTGCAGTTTGAACTAAAGAAGTTCCTCCTGCATTGCTTCTACCCATGCTGGATCTCTAAGAGCTTGAGAAACTCTTTTTGGTTCTTCCTGAGAGAGGAAACAAACAAAAAGACATGTATGAAGATCCTGATGAGTCTTCCCTTCATATATAGCACTAAGAAATCCTTTTTCAGAGTAAGAAGTTTTCATCCTTCTTGTCTGAACAGATGACTGCACATCACCAATCACATGCTCAATTGGGTGATCTTTGTGAATTCTTGTGTGAGGAGTGGTAGGGACTTCATAAGATTGAGGAATGTTCCCTAATTTAATTTCTTGGTCCTCCACATGTGAGTCTTCAGATGCAGGACTAGGTCCTACCAAGTCTTCAGGAGTAGCAGTATTAACTTCAGGGAGAGCAGTACTAACTTCTCTACTACCAGTATTAATATCTGGTCTGGCAGTATTAACTTGTGGATCAGCAGTACCATTTTCCTTAAGATTGCTACCATCATGAGACTCTTCTGTAGCATCATCTTCATCATGTAACTCATCTTTATCTTCTATTTGAGCATCATCAACAATTTTTGGTGAAGCATCACCAAAATATGAAGCATCCTTCCAAATTGGCATTGCAATCCAATCTTGATCTTGTTGAGAAGATGTGCTAGACTCAGAAACTCCTTGTATACCTGCAAAATCATTAGAAGATTTTCCTGCAACCACTGGTACATAATTCATTGATTGAGTTAGAGAATCAAGATCAAACAGCCACTTTGGACCATTTCCTTCAATCATAGGCTTATTCTCTAAGAACCCAATATGCAAGTTTTCCTGAACTTTTCTGGTTCTAATGTTGTATACCCTAAAAGCTTTGCTACTTAAGGAATATCCAACAAAGAAACCTTCATCAAACTTGCCCAAATTATCTAAGGTATTGAGAATAGTAACATGACATCCAAAAGGTTTCATGAAGCCTATAACTGGTTTAAAACCTCTAAAGAGTTCATAAGGAGTCTTGTTATGAGGCTTGACTATTAAGACCCTATTCTGTACATAGCAAGCAGTAGAAACTGCTTCTGCCCAAAATGTGGTAGGTAACTTAGAGTCAGCTAACATTGTTCTAGCAGCCTCAATGAGTGTCCTATTCTTCCTTTCAGCTACACCATTTTGCTGAGGAGTCCTAGCTACACTATATTCTCTTTTAATACCTTTCTCCCTACAGAAATCATCCATCACCTTGTTTTTAAACTCTGTCCCATTATCACTTCTGATTATTTTAACTTTCTTATCCACTAGGTTTTCTACCTCTTTGATAAAGTTTTTAAGGATCTCACTTGTTTCATCCTTAGTTGTTAAAAAGAAAACCCATGAAAATCTACTATAATCATCAGTGACTACTAAGCAGTACTTTTTATGCATTAGCCTTGTAGGACCGAACCGGACCGAAGACCGACCTGGACCGGACTAGACCGGACCGACCCAGACCAGACCGGACCGGACCGTACCATTTCGGTCTGGTCCGCGGTTCGGAGTTTTAGACCAACTCGGTCTCGGTCCGGTCTGGTTTTGGACCGATGCTCACCCTTACCTTAGAGAAAGTAGTTCGGACAAACACAAAATTGAGAAAATATTAAGCATTAGATAATAAACAATAAGCTAGCTTAATAATATAGACTAATCTAAAAATATATTGTTATTAATTAAAATTGTAAACTTTTTATAAACTAAAACTATATTTAATAATGAAAACTTTTATTAAAATAACTTTAGCTTAAAAATAAGCTGCATCGAAAAAGCTTTAAACCAAATAAGCTACAACTTATTTAGTTTTGCTAAATTCGAAATTTTAAAAGTGAAACAAGTTGAAAATAAGTAGAGGGAGAAAAAGCCACGGTTTAAACTAAGAGTCATCCTATAAGACTCTTTAAGCTACTAGCAAAAAACAATGAAGGTTAAACTTATATATTAAAAAGGAAATGCATAACATTAACGAATAGGTTACTCTGGCAAGATGGTAACCCGCTTGACTTCTGTAAGGGAGGTCGCGGGTTCGATTCTCTCCAAGTGAACCATGTCATGCTCAAGTTGTCACACTCTACCTTTATCATATTTCACTCGTTCTTTTAAAGCATATAGACATTTAATTTTTTGTATTGTTTATGGATTTATGTTTGTACTGCGCAGAACCTTTTTAAGCTTTTGTTTTGCTGCAAATACTCTTGTGAAGGATTTCATTTTATCTATTTATTTTTTACTTCCTGTTTGGTTTATATGTTTGTATACGAGGCTTTCAAACCCGGGTAATGCCCCGGATGAGTCATGAAGTTGCTAATAAACTTCTTAATTCTGCTTATTAAACTGCTTATTATCGGCTTTAAAACTGCTTATTTAATCTACTTATTGTTTGTTTTGTATGTTATTGCAGCTTGCACATTGCATTTGCAGCTTGCATATGCACATTGCATTTATACATTGCATTTGCAAGCAAGTATTTGCACATTGCATTTGTAAATTGCATATGTACATTGCATTTACAAGCAAGCATTTGCACATTGCACTTGCACACTGCATTTGCAGGCTAAAGTATGTATAAAACCTTATTAAAAGTGAAACAAATTGAAAATAAGCAGAGGGAGAAGAAGCTACAGTTTAATAAGTAGTTCCTATAAGCACTCTTTAAGCTACTAGCAAAAAGAATGAAACTTAAACTTCTATATTACAAAGAAAATGCATTACACTAACGAATAAGTTACTCTGGCAAGATGGTAACCCGCTTGACTTCCGTAAGGGAGGTCGCGGGTTCGATTCTTGCTAGGATGTAAAATCCTTTTTTATTTTCTTGTTATGAATATATTGGTCACATCCGATTTCACATTTTGCTCTAAATAATAGCCACATGAATACTTCATGATGTGACTGTTATGAATATATTGGTTACATATAATCACCTTAAATGTGGCCAAACATAATTTAGTCACACATTTATGATATATTGTGGCTATTGAAAAGGCATATAGTCACATAATCGTGCATAGAAGTAAATGTGACTATACACATTAGCTTTTGTCAAGCTAACACAAACTAAACTTTAAACACACATATTAAGTTACGTGACCATATGTACTAGATAAAGTGGCAAAAAGTGTTAATAAGTGTGACCATATACAGTTTAAAGTAAAGAAATGTGTATTTTGTGTGACTATTGATCATCCAATGGCCACATGAATTTAATGTTTGTGAGACCTTTTCTAATATCTAGTCACACAAAGTATGTTTTTTTGGGTATTTAGTCACATATAATTAAGCATAAAGTAACCAAAATTGTTAATAAGTGTGACATATGCTGTTTAAAGGGAAGAAATGTGTATTTTGTGTGACTATTGATCATCCAATAGCCACATTAAGTTTATGTTTGTGTGGCATTTTGTAATATTTAGTCACACAAAGCATGTTTGTTTTGGGTATTTAGTCACATACAATTAAGCATAAAGTGGCTAAAAGTGTTAATAAGTGTGACCATATGCTGTTTAAAGTGAAGAAATGTGTATTTTGTGTGACTATTGTTCATCCAATGGCTACATGAATTTTATGTTTGTGTGGCCTTTTGTAATATTTAGTCACACAAAGAATTAAGCAAACAGTGACCAAAAGTGTTAATAAGTGTGACCATATGCATCTTTTAGTCACATTTAAGAAATCAATATATATCAAAACAAATTCAAATACAATAAAACTGGAATGTATATAACTAAACCAAATATAAAAATTTTAATGTCGTACATAATAAAATTCTTAATAATTTAAGGACTTTTGAAGACTCTTCTTCTTAGCTTGCCTTTGCATTTCATCACTAGAGACGTAAACGTTTTTGCGCTTTGTATATAATTTAGGTGCAGTTTTGTTCTCAACATTTAGTTTTATGGTACTTGGAGGTGTTGGCTGTAGGAAACAAAAGCCGCGTGTATCAAACACTGAATTAAATATGAAGAATTTTATATATGTAGGGTGATAAAACACAGGTATGTACCTTTGGATCGAAAACCACTTGATCCTTTGGCCATGAAAAAAAAACCACCTACTGCATCCTTAACTAGTTTTGAAACCGTTATTTCCTACATCCGGTATGCATGGTGCATCCACTAAATATGTATCAATTGACATTTTGTAGCAATCCTTTGGGAGTTGTTTGTTATGAAGCATTTATTTTCCATCAGTCTTGTATACAATACCCAAAGCAATAATAGTTGATTTGTTTAAGTGCTACAGTTTGCACTTACTTGCCTAAAAAAATGATTTGTTGCATGTATGTATCAGCAATTAATTAAACAAAAGAATATATGAACATGTCAAAATACATACTTATGGTAGGAC